>JAIPUX010001880.1:3393550-3410945 GCA_020142125.1 Phrynosoma platyrhinos | reverse complement strand
TTGGCTTCTATTTCTCTGCATTTGTTATTTTAGTAATTTTCCTTTATCTTTCCATACAAGCCATTGTACTGTTGCATTCATGATTCTTAGTTTGTTCCTATCTCCCTTTTGTTTTTCTTCTCTTCTTTATTGTTTGTAGTGGGTTTTTTTGTCATCCATTTTTTTTCTCTTTCTTTTTGTTTATTGAAAGTGTCTGCCTGTTGCTCAGCTGTTATTTGGTCTCTGTTGAAGCACATCAAAGATATGCCTCATGAACAGTGTTGAGAGTTTGGACATGAGGCTCAAAGCAGCTGGATTTCAGTTTTAGTTTCAGTTGCATATATAGTTTTCCCAGAATATCCAAAGCTGCTTCATCAAGATGAAGATGTATGTGTATGAAGGCTTTGATGTCTACAGAAAGGAGAGAAAGAATATTTGATGATGATGATTTCTTAGTGTTGGTAAGTGCTGATGTGGAAAATCCTAGGTAAAAATTTTCATCATTCAGGACCTACTCTGTATGAGGGGAAATTCCATGTTTGTTTGTTTTTTAAATACAGAAAATAGTATTTTCTGTGCTGAAGAAAGTGTCCCATGCAGGAAACAGCCTTTTATGCACAGAAAATAGTATGCTTGTGCTTAAAATAAAATTTCTATGAAGAAAATACTGTTTTCTGTGTAGCCAACTTGTTTGTGTTCTGTGTAGATATGAAGGTTCTTTAGGTCCCCCTCCTGCTTTTGGCTGAGCAGGATGGGATCCCTTGGACCATCTTTCTTCTAATTAACTCACCACTACTACCCATTGATTAGAATCCTCCCTCTTTAGCAACACAATGGGATGTTGCTGGGAGCCCACTGACACTTCCCTTGCAGAGCCACATTCTGTCTTTTACCAACCCTATGAAAGAACTAGGCCAAGCAAAGGCATGTGACAAAGGAGTGTGAGAAAGACAGAATACTTTTAAAGGAAAAGGCTAGATTTGAACTAAGGAAATTATATAGCAAGGTGATATCTCTTAACCTGAAGCACATCTTTCCTTCAGGCACAGATTAGGATTTACAAATTACATATAGATTAGATCATTTCAGCCAAATCAGGAGAAAGAATGGGGAGGGGGACTTCATGCTGTGGGTAGATACACTAGACTATCATGCACTAGCTAGAATACACTCTCCTAATTCTACTCATAGATCAGATGAGATTTTTAATCTTAGTTCCTGGATAGCTGGGAGTTTGGACTCCATTGTCCAGACTCCACCAGCCTTCCCAATAAGAGCCTTTGGTTCCAGGTGTTCCTTTGTAAGAAGCATCTCCTGGTCTGCTTAGAGGGAGCCAGAAACTGTGGGCTCAAGCAGATGAGTAACTTGGACTGGCCTCTGGCTGCTACAGTCACAACTGAGCCCCGGTTGACATAGGACTACAGCGACCACACACTGCTGTCCCAAGGCTGGTCACTGCTGCAGTCCAGAACAGATTGCCAGCAAGGTATGTAACTGTACTTCCTCCTACATTTAACCCTTTGTTATCTAGGAAGAAGGCTCTGATAATGAGAAAGAATTCCATTTATCACAATAGGAAAATGTGATCTTCATTGCAAAAACTCAGACATGCTTTTTTCACAGAATAAACGTCTAACTGTGAATAGTTTTTGAATACTGTGCAATGTTCAGTGATGTCTTGCAGCCCGGTGGGGGGGGGGAGTAAATTCATTTGTTCTTGTTTGCAACAATGAAATTTACAAATATTTACATCCCCAACTGATGTTCTCATGAAAGGAAAAGAAGAATGCATGTTAATGATACTTTCCTAGCATTCAAGTTTGAGAAGAAGGAAAGAGGTGTAAACTTCCTGACACTCTTCCCTCTCCTATTTTTATTATTTAACAAATGTTCTCCAGGTGGCATATGGCATGGAAATAGAAATGAAACTTTAAAAATGTAATTGTTGTTGTGTGCCTTCAAGTTGTTCCTGACTTATGGTGACCCTAACTTATCATGGGGTTTTCTGGGCAAGATTTGTTGAGCAGGGGTTCACCTTTGACTTTCTCTGAGGCTAAGAGGGTGTGACTTGGCCAAGGTCACCAAGTGGGGTTTCCATGGCTAAGCAGAGATTGGAACCCTGTTCTCCAGAGTCATAATCCAGTGCTCAAATCACTACACCACACTGGCTTTGTAAAAATGCAATACCAGCATTGAGCAAAACACAACTATATAACTGAACAACCAGTCTGAAACATAAAACACAATGCTTGATCAGGATGATTAGAAAGTGTCACCTGTTTGAAGAGCTGTTCACAGTTCAAGACTAGTTAAAGGATTAAGTACCATAAGGGAGTTCTTCATTAACACATAGCATGCTTCTGAATGCTACTTGCTTGGGATATTTTAAGCAAAATAAGCTGTTTCATTAATGTCCAACTGTGAGCTTGCTATATCTTGTCTGACAGCTGTGGGAACAAAAAGCTCAACTCTTATGTGTCTTTTGACATCATAATCCTTGTCTCGACATTTACAGTCATAAATATACAGATATGCATACACACATAACAGAATTTGAAAATGTTATGCAACTCAAGGGCTCAACAGACAGTCCCAATAGAGTGGCCGCTGGTCACCCCTTCCATCACTGGATGGAGGCCATGGCAACCATACGCCATGCCCCTGATCCAGCATTTTTTGTGCTCAAAAAGAAATGCCGCTCCTTTTTAAAACAGGGAAAGTGTACCTTTGCCACCATGGTGGCATTTTTTCAGGGTTTTTGCAGCACAGTGCATCTAAACACTGTGCCACAGAAAGAGAGAAATGCTGCCTGCTATGCAGTCACTCAGGTGGTGTGATGCTGACATCAGGGTGGTGTTTGGGCATGCAGTGTATGGTTGCCACCCCTCTACTCTGCCCCAATGCCGGCACAAAGTACCATTCTTTATAGCCCCTCAGTATCCTCTTTGGTCTTTCTTTCTGATGTAAAGTGATTTAAAAATATCCCCCTTATACCCAATTTGATTTTTTTTCAAAAAATGTTTATTGATTTAGAGATTAAAAAGTGTATTGTAATACAAACCACTGAGTCTTTTGTCCATCATAAATCATATTTGTTTGGTTAGGGCTCATAGGTCAGTAATAGACCAAATTAAATGTTTTGCATGCCTCTTAAATTGAATCTCTGGCAGCTCCACTTAGGGAGGTTGCAGACTGCTAGAAATAGTGCAAATTGAGTCCACTTTTAGGGTTAGGGTTAGGGAATCATGGGAACTGTATTTTATTGTGGCACCAGAGCTCTCTGACAGAGAAGGCTTAAAAACAATTCCCATGATTCCCTAGCACTAACCCTAACCCTAAAAGTGGACTCAATTTGCACTATTTCTGGCAGTCTGCTACCCCCTTAGAGATATTATACAGCACAAGTGAAAAGATCTAGAGGAACTACAAGCTACTGAAAGAAAAAAAAAGTACTTCAATAGGAAGTACTTCATGGAATATAGGGCTAGTCCGAGATTTTTTTTTTCCTGAGGCAAAGTGTAAGATAGCAGCCAGACACTTTCTATGTGAATGAGATGAGTGGCTTTAATATCCTCCACTACACATGAGGGGCATTGTGCAAGCCAGATCACATGTCACATGTACTTCTGGCCTCCAAAAGCATGCTGCTTCTCCCTAGTATCTCCTGCCTGAGATGGTTTCTTCACTGTGCCTTCTCATAGGACCAGCCCTGGCTCCAAGCAAGCACAAATGTAACAAATATCATAAAGAGTAAAATATTTAACTCCTGTCTTGGTCTCCCATCACTCCCCCTTCCAACTTTGACAAGGACTGTTCCATAGTTTTTGGCCTAAGGTCTGATTAGCTGAGACATAGCAAGTTACTAATAGAGTCAACTGTAACTGGTTGTTTTGTTTGACATAGGACCTTATCCCACGGTGCTCTCAAAAGTGGCAAGAAAGTGATATGAGCATCATTGCAGTACTATAGCGCTAGTATAAATATGGCGCTAGCGCTATAATAGCGCTATGGATAAGCTAGCGCTATTGCAATGCCCGCTGAAACCAGCATTCAAAAGAACCTGAATGATGCTGCATTCCGAGTGGTTTCTTGTTGGATTCTGAGCGACGTCGTGTAATCACCCGGAAAACTATAGCGCTATAGCGCCTGATTCTTAGCCGATTCTGAGCGACGTCGTGTGATCACCCGGGAATGTATAGCACTATAGCGCCTGATTCTTAGTGGATTCTTGCTGCTTTTGGCCCCGTGGGATAAGGTCCATAATGAGGATACACTGAAGCCACATTTCAAAAGCAATGTAATGAATGAGATCAAGGTTTATTTGTGATGCAACACAAAGTAACATTTCAAGTTACTTTTAAAAGTTTATTTTAAAGGACATTTTTATAGGCATTTTTGATAGGAATTTTGCAAAATCTATGTCATTCTCTAAACAGTCCTAAAGATTCCCTTCACTTCAAAAAAAAAAAGTAAAAGAAAGGAAATAAAAGGCAATGAGTGTGTAACAACTAATGTAACAAGATACTTGCTTTCAACATTGCAATGAGTAAGGGAGCAGTTCATTTTTCACTAAATAACAAAATGAATTAATTCAAAAAGTGATTTTTGAAGCACAGATCTAAATTAGAGAAAAAAAAGAGATGAAGTGTTGAACAAAGAGAAGAAAAAGGGAGGAGATATAAAATACCTTATTATTTATTTATTTCATACCTCTTTTGCCAATATTTGAAAAATGGATTTGAGAAGCTATAGAAACTTGTTCAAACTGTCACTTTAATTACAGGTATTAAAGTAATATTAGGAAAAAAGAGAGGACCATAACAGTTTGGGGGGGGGGAATGCATCCCTTAAGAATAGTACTTCTTACAAGAGGTAAGCAACTTCTTTTTGCCATTAGTAATTTATGAAAAGCATTTGTGCCTCATGAAGTCAATATGCCCTCTTATATAATATCAATATAATTGGCACCCTTTCTACATTCTTTATGAGTATGTGAAGTGAAAGATTTGTTTCACTTTTTGTTCTTGCCATTGCCTCTTAATGCAGATAAGAATAACAGAGCAGGGAGAGTGGAAACTTAATTCAGTTACATTTTTGTAATATCTAATTTTTAGGTAGATGACTGACAAATCTCCCAAAGCCAGACTTTATCATGCTTTTATCTCCCTCTTTGGAAGTTTGTCTGAACACCTAAAGAGGGTTATATACTTTGGGTGTTCAGGTAAACTTTCAAAGAAGGAAATAAAAGCATGATAAAGTCTGGCTTTGGGGAATTTGTCAGTCCTCTATCTGAAAATTAGACATTACAAAAATGTAGCTGAATTATTGACCTCTTAAGTTTCCCCTTTCCCATCTCTGTTATTCTATCTGCATTAAGAGGCAACAGCAAGAACAAAAAGTGAAACAAGTCTTTCACTTCACATACTCATAAGTGAAGTTATAGCTCAGCTGAGGAGAGTGAGTGTAAAGACTGTAGTGGGCAGGGACACATGTACAAGTGTGTAAAGGGCCCAGCTAAAGCATTCCCAGTCTGAGAGTGTATCCACACTGCACAATCAAAGCAGTTTGACATAACTTTAACTGCCATGAAGCTATTCTACAAAATCCTGGGATTTGTAGTTTGGTGAGTCACTAGAACACTCTGACAGACCAGGCTGAATACCTAACAAAACACCAAATCCAAGAATTGTAGCAATAGACATGTGTGGTTCTCCCTCAAGTAATTAATTACAAATAACTCACTTATAATGAGTAATTTTCAGCTCTGAGGTACCAATTTAAAATATTTAATTTTATCTAAGCTAAAAAATGCATCTGTTCCTAGAGTTTTATTATTTCAAACAAACATTGGCATCTTCTCCTAAATAAAATTCTTCAGACATTAGAATGCTCCCCTCTAATCTTCCTGGTGCCTCAAAAAGATATGTTTTTGGACTAAAACTTCCTAAGCCCCCCCTCCCCCATAAAATGGCCATTAACTGTTCTGGTTGTGACATTCTGAGAGTTGCACTCCAAAAAGCTATCTTTCAAAAGTTTTCCCTACCATACAATATTAGTCAGTTAAGAAGAGTGCCATAGGTTCTTATTTTTCTGTACATGTTACTTGTAAATGAAAGGAACTCTTTTTAATTTCATTTTATTTATACAGTGAGCATTATAAGTTCTGCTCTTCCTCATTTGTACCTGAAATGTTTCAGCTTTAAGCATCTACACCATTTGAAAACTCCACTCTGGCTGACATAATTATCCTTCTGAGTTGTTTGTTTATTTATCTAGCTATTTATTGGATTAATACCCTGATTTTCTCTTGGGATGAGATTCGAAGTGAATTCCAGAAGTTTAAACCAATATTAAATTAAAATTTCATTTTACAAAAGTTTTTAAAAGTTTTAAATAACAATACATTAAAATAGTGAAAACACATTCAAAACATAATTACAATTAACAGATGTAAAATATAATAAAATAAAATACAGCATACCAGTTCACTTATACTACTGTTATATAATTTCCAACTCAAAGGACCACTCAAATAAAAAGGTCTTCAACTGGCAATGAGAAGAGAGCAGGGAGGGAGGCATAAGAAGGGTGTTCCACAGAGTTGGCATGCTATAAAAAAAAGGTTTAGAATCACAAGGATACTATGTTCACACAAGTCCACAAAGGTTAGTTATAATATCCCCCAGTTATAGTTCCCCCCTGACTATCCTCTGATAAGAAAGAAAAAAAAAATTCTGTGAACATGATCACAGTTAACATTATCAGCAGAAATCTCTGTGAGTAGTAAATTGCAGTATTTTATTATGTTCACTGCCCAGATTGGTTCGCCAAAGGGCGGTATACAAATAAACATTATTATTATATTATTATTAAATTTCATTCATCCTTTCATCAATACCATGTTTGTATCTTGCCATTTCACACAATGACATAAAAATGCATAGATGCAATTACCCTTGTTCAGGAAGAGTAACCTCTGTGGCAAAATATAAGTCTTATTTTATTTTGTGATTTAGTGCTAGGAAATACATGGCCATGGATATGTTGCTTGACTACAACTCTCATTAGCCTTAATCAGCATAGCAAATAGTAAGAGATGATGGAAATTACCACCCAACGTATGGAGGCCCATACAATCCTCACCTCTTGTGTAAAATGTATACAACCTTCCTGTGCCCTTCATAGAGAATCTAACAGTCTCAAGCTTCCAATTTGGTGATCTCCAAATGCATTGGTCTACAACTGCCATCTAAACAGCATGATCAACAATTGTCTATGGATGTTAGGAGTTATAGTCCAACATAATCTGGTGGACAGCATCAGTATCGAAAATACTGATCTAGTCTCTTGTATTTAATTTGACCACCCTCCCCATTGTCAACAAGAGGCAAGTGGGTGACAGATTTACAGGTCAAGAGTTGTCTGTTGTTATCACATCACCTTCCCTGAATTGTATCCAGAAGACAGCAAAGGAGTCAGTGCTAATAATGGATGTCATCAATCTGCAGTTTTAGTTTTAAAAAAGAA
This sequence comes from Phrynosoma platyrhinos, assembly GCA_020142125.1. Classification (NCBI taxonomy): domain Eukaryota; kingdom Metazoa; phylum Chordata; class Lepidosauria; order Squamata; family Phrynosomatidae; genus Phrynosoma; species Phrynosoma platyrhinos. Next base: position 3,403,439 of record JAIPUX010001880.1, on the reverse strand, counting down.
AAAAAAGAGGAAAAACTCACTCTCTAGTCATGTCCAATTTATTTACTCCAAAGATGCACAAGATGGGAGCCATTAGCCACATCTAAATCCACCCCCCTTTGATGCTTTTGAAGTTTCCCAAGGTCTCAATACCTCCTGGCCCATCCCCAATGTCCAGTCAAAATTATTGCTCCAAATTAGCTAAAAGATAATACTCTTTCCTCTCCACAAGAGACTTTAACAGAGCACTTTGGATCAATTTGGATTGAATTTTTTAAAGTAGATATTTATGGTGTGGCAGTACACCATCATTTTTTATATAACACATGGACATCACCAGATGGTCAACACAAAAATCAAATAAATTGTATAATTAGAAGTAAAAGATGGTGGAACTCTATACTGGTGGCCAAGTCTAGACCAGATGCTGACTGTGGCACAGATCATGAATTACTCATAACAAAAATAAGAGTAAGACTCAAGAAGAAAACCAAACCAGACATTATACCAAAAATATGATCTAAATAATACAGAATTTACTGATAACATAAGAAACAGATTCACACTACTAAGCATAATAGATTGAGAACCAGAAGGGATTTAATCTGTGCAAAAATGTGTGTGTGTTATTTTATGCAGACAATGAACATTTTGCACACAAAACATTTCTGTACAGAAAATGCTGTTTTTTGCACATACGCATACACAAACACACTCACAGGGGGGAAATAATGCACAAATCTTGCACAGAATATGTTCCAAACTACAAAGATTGTTATCAGTCCAGGATTCTCCTTGTCACTGTTTCCCAGCATTCAAGAAGCAGATTTTTCACCACCACCACCCCCCAAATATTTTTGCACATTATTTCCAGCCCTACTCAGAAGTAAGCTTCATTGTCTTCAATATGCTTATTTCCTAACAAATGTGGATAGGACTGCAGCCTTAGACAGCAGCAGGCTCTATTAAGAAGATGGAAAACATCACAGGCTTACTTTGTAATTGCAGTAGTTTCAACCCTGTCCTGGTGCATTTAATCAAAGGCTGCTTGGTTGCTTGCTTGCCTTATTTCATGGCAGGGATGCTATGAAAACAGGAATAAATGGATTCCTATATTGAAAATCTTTGGCCCACTAAATATTCATTGTACTATAGGCTTGTTTGATTTTCAATAATCTTACCCAACAGGGCTTGTAAAACAGATGCAACTAGAAAAGATAGAGGAAGCCAGGCAGATTCAGCTCTACTTTACACAATTTTGACACAAATAGAATCCCATTTCCATGTAGACATAGGCAGTATATTTTTTGAAGTGGGGAGGGATGTCTCAATCAAGTGAATGAAGCTCATTTTGTTCATTAGGAAATTATATTTTCATCGTCCTTTGATAAGGTCTGTGCCATATAATCCAGTGCTTTATGTGAGCACTGTAGATTCAAAGAAAAAGGCAGCCCACCTTCTTGGCTTTGTATAAGTATTAATGGTACAGGACAAACATTTAGAGCAAGAATTTGTAGCACTTTTAAGAATAACTGAAAAAAGAAGTTGGCAGCATGAGCTTTTGTAGAGTTCAGCATATAGTCTATATGCATCTGAGGAAGTAGACTGAAGTCTATGAAAGCTCATTCTGTCAACTTCTTTATTTCAGTTAGTCTCAAAGGTGCTACAAAATATCTTTACATACTGATTCTATAGACTAACAAAGCTATATCTTTGAATTTATAGTAAGAGTAGCAGAAAGCAGGGCTTCTTTTCATCTTAAATATCACCCTATTCACAGATCTCACTTAGCACCACTGTTCTGTCTACAAAATAGGAATAATGATGGCACTTTATATTTGGGAATCAGCAGGACATTAATAAGAGAGATAGTGTGGTGTTTTGATTTCAGTGTTGAACTAGAATTCTGGAAGTAGAAAGATCTTGTAGCACCTTTGAGACTAACTAAAGAATTGCTGATGACTGTAGCTTGTGGATGAACTCAATTTTTCTGTTACTCTTTCCAATCTACCTTGGTCATTCTTTTCTTCAATGACCACAATTCTGAGGTCTGAGATGGAATGCCCAGAGATTGAAAATTTCTGCCACTGGTTTTTGTGTATTCCCATTTCTAATGTCTGATTTATGTCCATTTATCCTCTGGTGTAGGGAATGGCCTGTTTTCCCTAGGTAGAGTACTGAAGGGCATTGCTAACATAGTATGGCATAAATCACATGTAGGATGAGCATGTGAAGGTCCCCCTAATATTGTGGGTGATGCTATAAGATCTTGTGATGACATTTCCTGGACACTTGTGTCATGTATCTTCCTGTAGGTGAGTACCTGTTTGAGGCTTGGAGGTTGTCTGTAGGTGAGTAAATGTCTGGCACCAAGAGCCCTTGAAAGAGTGACATTATTGTCCAGGATGTTTTGTAGTTCATTGATGATGCGCCCGAGAGGTCCCAGTTGGGAGCTGTATGTGACCACTAGTGGGGTTCTGTCATTTTCTCTCTTCAATCTGTTCTTCAATAGATCAGTCTTGGGTACAGGTCTTGTCTTGTTTATTTGGTTTTTCACTTCATGTGGTGGGTACCATAGTTGGAGGAATGCTTGTTGTAATTCTATGAGTTTGGCATCCCTGTCATGTGGGTCTGAGCAAATGTGATTGTAGCGGAGAGCTTGGCTGTAGACTATGGATCTAGTGGTGTGTTCAGGGTGGAAACTGGAGGCATATAAGTATGTGTAGTAGTCAGTGGGTTTGTGATATAGTGTGGTGCTTAGTTGTCCATTTTGTAGTTGTACTATGGTATCCAGAAAGTGAATTTTTCTGTAGATTGTTCTAGGTTGAGGTTGATGGTAAAATGGAAGATGTTGAAACTCTAGTTCAGGGGTAGGCAAAAGCAAAAGCAAAGCAGCTTCATTTATATACCGCTTCATATCGCACATGGGATGTCTAAGCAGTTTACAACTGTGAGCTGGTTGCCCCCCAACAAGCTGGGTACTCATTTTAGCGACCTCGGAAGGATGCAGGCCTGAGTCGAGCCTCAGCCCTGGCTGGTATTGAACTCGCAACCTTGTGGTCTGTGAGTGAGTGGCTGCAGTACAGGCATTTAACCACTGCGCCACCAGGGCTGATGGACTTCAGGGCCGAGGGACTTCAGCTCCCAGAAGCCTCAGCCATGTTGGCCAATAGTCCCATGTTGGCCAATAGCTCCTGGGATTCTGGGAGCTGAAGTCCCTCGGCCCTTAAAGGGGAAAGGTTGCCTACCCCTGCTTTAGTTGAATGTCTTGAGTGAGTTTTCTCCATGAGTCTAAATTATGAAGATATCATCAATATCTTCAAGTAAAGTAGAGTGGTTTCTTGGTGCAGGAGTTAAGGAAGTGTTATTCTAGGTCAGCCATGAAGATATTGGCATATTGTGGTGCCATGTGTATGCCCATGGCAGTCCCATTAACTTGAAGGTATATGTTGTTACCAAAGGTGAAGTAACAACTCAGACCTCAGAAAAGCAATCCTTGAACAAAAGAATTACAAAGGTAGGTTGGAAAGAGAAACAGCAGAATTGGGGTTCATCCACAAACTACAGTCCCTCAGCAATGGACTGAACAAAGACAATGACTTCCTGACACACTAAAAATATTTCAACACTATCTGACCCCATCCTCATGGAGGCATTCATCTATTCTCTTCACCACAAGCTAGTTCCATTGCCAAACTGGATTTGCCACTTTAACTCCATGCACAAAGGCTAGTTTGCAATGTTTTTGTTCACAAACAACCATTGTTAAAACTGGGGTTGCCACTTAACTTCCATACTCAAAGGATTTTGAATTCAAATTCACATTCTCACACACCTAGGGCATATATACATCTGTCCTTGGCTTACCACTGCACTAAATGCATCTCAGGAAGTAGACTTGTATACAAAAATTCATGGTGCCAACTTCTTTCTTTAGTTAGTCTCAAAGATGCTACAAGATCTCTCTACATACTGATTATGCAGACTAACATGGCTATATCTTTGAATTCTATCACTATAGGATTCTGGAAGACCAGAGTTTGAATTCCTAATTGGTTATGGAAATCCACTGGGTCACATTGAAACACTCATCTTAACAGGATGACAACAGCAAATTTCTTCCGAATAAATAAATCTTGCCATAAATCTGTGACAGGATTGCCATAAGCCAGAGTCAATTTAAAGATGCATAACAGCAATAATATTTATTTCAAAACACAGGTCTTTTGAGGAAAATCTGTGCATCAAAGTTGGGTTCCAAGTGAATTATTCACACAACAAAAATGTAAATTTGCAACCTGATTCACATTATGATGTTCATCACAGATTCCACAAAAACTGGTATGGATGTGGATAGAATGACCTGAATAGACAGATAACAAGATTGTTGCATCTTCTATGAAGGGCTGCTTCCTTACTAAATATAGTGAATGCATTATTTGTCCCCCTCAGCTCTAAGTTCAGCTAGATCTCTTTGACCCTGACGTTGTAAAACATATTATGCTTACAAATGTCTCTAGTTTTAATTAGGTTGTATTCACCCTTTTGATTCCTAATCTGTCTTTTAAAGTGTTCTAGTCAAAGTCCTGAATGTCTATTCCTACTGGCCTGAGTTGAGTGACAGCTGGTGGTTTCAGTTTTAGAGAAGTGCTGAATCCACTACATGTTTAATCTGAACTTTAAAGCAGCTGTCAAGGGTATACTGTCCCCCAAATAAATTCTGCATGTTTATTCTAAGTTTGGACTAAAATACCAAATGGATTCATCTCCTTACCCCACCACCCAGTGAAGTTTCCAGAAGGACTAATAGAAATCTTTAACCACTGTGACCTCTTTTGCAAAAGCGAAGTTATTTTCCTTCAGAGAAGCAAGACTTTGAGGTTTTCATGTCCAATGCAAGTTCCATTTCTAGGCAAGCTTGTTCCATTTAGCCTGGGATATGTGTAAAAATTACATACACACACTTTTCAAATACTTGCCCCATGCCTAGTGTCTGTTTTGGTTTTGTGCTATAAAACCTGAGAATAGATTTGAACAAGGGTCTAAATACCTTACTGTTCCTGAGGAACACCGCATATGTCCCTTATCAACTGTGTCCCAGATTCCAGTCCCCTTACTCTGTCACATGGTGTGCAATTGGAGTTATTCAGTACTGAGTCAGTTTCTATCTTCAAAGTCCTCCCCTCCCCCTAAGATGTAATGGAATCCAGAGAATCAACCTTCAAGTGGGTGGATGACCATGAGTGGATGACTACTCATCATCCTAAGATGAAAAGTGATTAAACAGAGTTCCTGGTATTTCAACCTGACAACTCAGTAGCCTCACTTTCATACCCTCCACTGTGTTTACAGGGTTACAAACTTCGTTGCCAAAAACCTTGGAGTCTTGCTGGATGATCATCTGACCCGACACCCCTTTATCAGGGCAATTGCAAAGGCATGTAACTTTCATCTTTTGAACATCTTAGGATCTGTAGGTTTTTGTACTGTTGAGACTGCCATTTGCTTGTAAAGCCCTTGGTTATTTAATGCCTGGACTATTGTAATAGCCTACTGGCAAGTTTGCCTTCCTGCTCTCTCATTCCTCTGGTTTTAATCCAAATTGTTCATTTGTTTTAAATCTCCCTAAATATTGACATGTGTCTTCCCTTGTAGATCCCTCCACTGGATGCCAGGCCAGGCCAGGCCAGGCCTCATTACATTAGTCCCGGTATTTAAGGCCCTGTGCTTTAGTCTCCACAAATATTTGGCTAGCAAGGCATGTACCATCTAGGAATTTAAGATCTACAGGCAAAGGATTATTGGCAGTTCCAGCAATGTATATGGTTCTGTCAAGGCTGTGAACCATTCAGCATCTGAGATCTGGCTCCACATTTGTGGAACAGCCTACCTTTGCACCTCCATCTGGAGGAGGATCTTACCAGTTTTTGCAAAAGTGTGAAAACATTTCTATCAGTTCTCTGGATTAAGCTGCTGAGAGTGCCTAAGATCATGAAGATGGGTAGCAGCTGATGGGAATTTTATTTTTAGTACATTAGTATATATTATTTTAGCATTTTAGTATTTTAAAATGCTAAAATAAAATACTATATTGTATATTGTAGTGTATTGTCTTAATTATTTTGTTCTTGATTATATATGTCTGATGTTCTACAGTTGTGGCCACAAGTTTAAGAAAGTAACTATTTATTTTCTTGTTCTTGGAAAGTAATTATAATGCACATTTGGATATTATAAAAACAAAAACAAATCCAGATTCTATGAGCCACTAGCTCATGGTAGGAAACACATTATCATAACATCTACTTTGTTATTGTCTCAAGAGGTGAAACACAACATAAAATGGCAGCATGAGTCACAGCCCAAGCCAGCTCTTAAACTATGTAACATTCCTTTTCCACAACTTAATAAGCCTATGATCTCATAAATATAAAGTAACTTGAACATTTCAGTTACACCATAAAAAGATTGAAAGGATGTCTTTTAAAGTTACAGTCACAATAGGTATAGATTTGTCATTGGTAGAAGGAACTAATAACAAGTTGACATTATTTTTAATTAATTACCTCCAAACACTGCTTCCTCCCCTTCCCCATGGTACCAGTAATGTGTATTATAATACCATGCATGGTATGATGCCGTCATTCTGTACACTACAGTGGGTGGGGAATACAGGCTGCAGTGATATGAAATTATATGTTGTGTTATGCTGCATCTTATTAGAAAGGAGGAAAGCAAAAAATGAAGTGGTAGCAGCAGTTCTCTGTTTCTTGTTAACATCTAGTTCCACCCTCAGACAAATGGGGCAATAGGATGGCCTAATAAGACATCTCATTAACCACCTGCCAGCCAAAATATAAGAGAATGGCCTGATTTATTGTGAAAATAAAGAGCACACATTTTTAGAAAGGAATTATATCTGCCGGTAAACGTAGCAAATGTGCTATGCTTGAAAGATACATGCAAACAAATCTTGTTAAGAAGCCCAAACCCGGTGTAAGGCTTTTTCTCTCCCAGTCATGTTCCACTGATTTTTAATGAAACTGGTTACATTTATTGAGTTATAAAGGCTTAACAGATGCTTAATGGGCCAATCAAGTAATTAATTGCTACTTCCGGTTGAACAGTGTTTTGTCAATCAGCTATGATGGCAGCTTTAGTGAAAATAGTTGATTATTTAAATACTCTAATCATGCATACTTGAACATGGGGGAGGGACTGCTTAAACCAGTCTTAAGAATTCTGTTCTCTGTGGAATAGCAAAGCCACCATTAACATTTTTTTTTTCAAATAGAGATTATTTTTAAGGATAGCACATTCTAGCGGTTTGAGTACTGGGCTAAGACTCCAGGCTTACAGGGTCTGAATTCCCATTTTGGGATGAAAACCCACTGGGTGACCATGGGAGAGTCACTCTCTCTCAGCCTCAGAGGAAGGTAATACCAAACCTCATTTGAATAAGATCTTGCCAAGAAAACTCTATGATGTAGTTGCTAGAAGTCAGAAATGACTTGATGTACATGTTCAGGCTTCTTTATGTAATGAGGAAGGAATGGCATTGATACACAATGCAATCAGAAGGAAGGGGGCCTGAAATGAACATTCAACCCCTGAGTCTCTTAGAATCATAGAAGGGTCTTGGTGGCAAATCTGGGTTTCTTGCTATATGTACTGTGTGATGCTGAGATGCAAAATATATTTTCACTATAAGCTATGGTAGATCCTGGGGGTAGTTTCCAGGATCTGCTTGTGTTGGTGCTTCAATACAATACAATGCATGGCTTTGATTCTCTGAGTATTTTTAGCTATTGGTCAGGCATTCTGGGAGTTCATCTAAAACATGGGTGGGCAACTGGGTCAATTTGGAAGCTGACCTCTAGAGGCCACACAGAGTGCCAAAAGAAATGAAACACCAGGAACTGATTGGAAATCCACTTTACAGCATAGTAGTACCAATAGTAGTACTAGCCACTGCTGCTAAATTGTGCATTGGGATCTCACAACCAATCTAAAAAGTGAATTACAATTCTTGGAAGCTTCCAGGAGAGGCTTCAGAAAACAGGTGGTCTAGGGACTCATGAAGGGTTGCAGGTGGCAAAAATACACATTTATTTAATACAACTGTATTTTTCATTGAAACAATTGCACATTGACTGAGGGATGAAATTTTATGTAGATTCAGCACCATGGATAGTTCCTTCAAGGTTTAAGATAAATCTATGGTATCATTGCTAATTCCTGGAAAGTTCAGTCTGAAACCCAGAGCAGAGTCACCAGCTGCTACAGCAACTTCAGCTTTAGTGAGGCCAATTTTAATAATTAGGGCTATGTGTGAAGGATATGCATCTAACATACAGTCTGGTAGAGTTCCCCCCTCCATCATAATGAAAGGTGGTCCAGAAAAACAGAAGCTATGTAGTCTCACTGAGTGGCATTATTAATTGGAAGACCCATTCTTGCAGATATGGCATTGTGAAATGCCCAGGACTTGCTGCAACATTTTATTCCTACCCACAAAGAAGATAATATTTTTAATTCTGAGACATATGGAAACAAACAAAAACCTATCCTCCTGTCTCATCCTTTTTTCTTTCTTTCTTTGTTTAAGCTTATAGTATTATTGTACATTACTACATGAGTAATATAATGAGTAATATAATGAGCATTGTTGGCACTATAGCTCTATATCTAAATAAAATAAAATACAAAATATAAGTAAAATCTGGATTTACTAAAATAAGTAAATTCAAATGAAGTATGGAATAAATACTCCATTCAGAGTGGAGATAATTTAACCTTCAGATCACGAAACCACACCTTATTTTGGGGGGGATGGGGGGGCAGTGAACCAGCTCTCTGAAGCTGGTTTTGTGGCACCCTAAGGAAGCAGCAACAGGAAGGGGAAATTCCCTCTTTCAGTTCTAATGACAGAAGATTTCTGTAAGCAAATGTCTTCCAGAGCATTCTGTCCAAAGTCCATCTGCCCATCTTAATTCTGTATAATGTACAAATGCAAATATATGCAGAAAGAGAAACAGCCCTGGTGGCACAGTGGTTAAATGCCTCTACTGTAACCATTCATTCACAAACCATAAGGTTCCAAGTTCAACACCAGGCAGGGCTCAAGCGCGACTCAGGCTTGCATCCTTCTGAAGTTGCTAAAATGAGTACAAAGCTTGTTGGGGCAATTAGCTTACAGTTATAAACTGCTTAAAGACTGCTTAATAATAATAATAATAATAATAATAATAATAATAATAATAATAATTTATATCCCGCCCCTCTGCTAGGCAATCAGGGCGGTGTACAGCATTTCAAAACATCAAAACAAACATCAAAGCAGATAAATCAAATTCGAATCCCATCCCTCCTTCCTATTCTAGGCTGGGTGGTGCTGGGCTTAGTGTCTCTCCCCCAGATGACATCAGATGGTAATGGAGGGAGGGCTCTTCTTCTTATTCTAGGCCCGATGGTGCTGGGCCTAGTGTCTCTCCCCCAGATGGTGGTATGAAGTGGTATGAAGCTGCTATTGCTATTGCATTCAGTCAGCCCAGTTTCTCCATCATGCATATAGCATTTTTGGAGTTGAATATGTATGGCTCAATCTGTCCCAAGCAAGATATTATTTGATTAAATGCTGTTACTGCAGCCACAATGTTGTGAGTTCAATCCCACAGGGCTCCACATTGATTCAGCTTTCTATCCTTTCATAGGTTGGTAAAATGAGTACCTAGCTTGTTGAGGACAGTTGGCTTACACATTATAAATTGCTTAGAAAGCATCTAGTTCACTATGAAGCAGTATAGAAATGTAAAGTGCTATTGTTGTTATTTCTGGAGAAGGATAATTATGGCCTGAAACAGATGTCATGAACCGAGGTTCTCTGTTGTTCTTTTAATCCAGAGAGAAA
>JAIPUX010001880.1:3378745-3390339 GCA_020142125.1 Phrynosoma platyrhinos | reverse complement strand
GGCAGGCCTCACATTCGGCCCTCTTGGCATAGTAACCATCGGGACATACCCAATGTCACACCTGCTCGAGGGTGAGGCCCCCACCATGACATCTGCCCAAAGCACGGACTGAACATGTCTCCAAGACAAGAAGCTATGCTATGCAGCTCTCATCCTAAACTGCTCATCATATTGGAGCCATGCTGCACCCCCTTGAGTTGTGATGGCAGTTAGTGTACACTTTTATCAAAATCTCCTGATATTTAGAAAAGTCAGTAGATCTGAGTGGCTCTTTTTCCTCTATAACACCTCTGTAAATAGTGAACCCCATAATCCAATTAACAAAATTAGGGCGTTTGAGCACTTGAAACTCTTTTGGCAAACTAAAAACTATCCCATCTTTTACCATGATCCTCGGCTCAGGATCCCCAAAAGTCAGAGTAAATAAATCAATATATTCACCCTTCCAAATCCTTTTTATGGTTCACACCTTTAGGGGAAGGTGTGAACCAAGGGATGTAGACATTCCACCATAAGGTGTAGATTCCATGTTCCCAACTGCTCCAGATAACAAAGGAGCACTTGAAAGAGACACCACAGAGGTGTTGTTAGCTCCAGCCGTAGGCTGACCACCTTGTGCCCGAGTGTCAGGGACCTGTGAAATTGCAGGCGCCTGCATGGGTGCATCCAAAACCATAGGGTTGGGTCATTCCAAAGCCCAAAAATCTCATCGTCTCTGCTGCTAGACTGAGAAGGCCTTTTTGAAGCAGAGTGACCCGAACTAGGCATGGCTGGAGCTGTGCACCTTTTGGATTGGGCCTTGCTATGTAGCATCCTAACCTCAGTGAAATGAAATGCAGGCCCGAACCAAAGGACCCAACCGTGGATGATTACCACCAGGACAGCAGGCCACCCTTTCCCAAGTCTCACAAGAGACACCACAGCCAGGACATGTCACTGGCAAACACTGTGGGAAATGTGTCCACTGAGGGTCCTATGCGGATCCATGACCCAAAGACTGCCATCTTCCACACACTCACTGCTGGGGAGAAGTGTAACCAACCCTCCCAAACCAGCCATGGGGTCCTGACCTTACCAAGACCGGGGTTATTGGGGCGTCTCTGGGCCTGAAATCCAGTACCTGGTCCATGCACCCCTTGAAAGATGACTCCCGCAGGGCCCTCCTTGGATGTACACCCCCAAGAATTGGGGATGTGGAGGCACAACAGGCCCCAGAGGACCGGCCTGAAGACCTCACTCACCCCATGGATTGCTCAAGGAACGATACCTGAGCCCCTGATACAAAGGTGAGAATAAAAGTAGTGAAAAGCCAAAAACAGCCAAAGGAAGCACTAGGCCAAAAGCCAGAGCAAAGAGCAGAGCAATGTTACTTGCTCTGTTCAAGCTTGAAAATGGCTGCCTCCACATGGCAGCACAGAGCTATAAAGAACAAACTCTCATCACAAGTCTTGTGAGACCAGTAGCACTAGGAGACTTGGAGTAGCAACCAAAGAACCCGATTGGACAAGGCTCGCAGATGTTCCCATTCCCCTGAGTGCCTTGACCAACCAAGCTTCTCATGTCCTTATTTGGCCAGCACAATAAGAAACCCCTCCCAACTCACTGGGAGGTGTCTTTCTATCACCACAAATACAAGTATATGGAGAAGTGTCTCTCCCATTGTCACCCTGCCTATGGCTTAAGGTCACAAAGGAGACATTTCTACAAGTACCTCAAGGTATACTAGATGTTACCAAGAAAGAAAACCTTCTCAGTTGTAGAGCTGGAGGACTTGTCCACACAGGCTGAAAGCAACAGCCAGGTCCCATTTCAGAACTCACAAGTGCAAATGATGGATATACCTGAAATGGCAAGGAAACAGCCCCAAGCCATGCTCTGGGGCTTAACACCAGAGCCAAATAAATTCCTGGCTGCTCTGGTGCAAGTGGGAATGAGCAACACATTGCATTGGTGTGCAGATGGTGCACTGGTTCAGAAACTGGGGAGGGATCAGGTAGCTGGTGGAAGACATCGAGAGCAGGTGCCATGAGCTCGGCAAGCCACTGACATTATTGCTGACCACAATTTGTTGTTGTTATTGCTCACTCTCAAATCAGTTACATAAGTGCATGAGTGGTTAGTGGCACCATTGCACACCCTGTGAAGTGAAATGATCACAAACATGTCAAGTTACCAAGGATAAAATAGATTTAATAAAAACATTAACAAACTGATTGGTCCCACAGGGTGCTATGGGGGTAAAGGGAGAAAGGTGGTATGTGCAGGGGGATGGAGATGTCATCAATGGACATGCACTTGTTGTTCCAGCAGGGCTTGGAGGCTGCCTTGGATCTCTCTCAGATAGCCCTCCATGGAAGAAACCCTCTGCTCCACTTAGAGAAATGCAGGGGACAAGCAAGATAGAGAAGTTCATGATCATGCTATCTCAATGTGCCACTGGGCACACCAATATGCCATGCAGGCAGCCAATCAATCAGGCAGTCACATGGGCCATCCAATGGGCTGGCAGTTGGGTGGAACAAGAGAGACAATTGGTAGTTGCTAGCAGAGTGTGTGTGAGCTCATGTGTATGTGTTTGAGGCAAAAAAATAATAATGGCTCAGCATGGCTTGTATTCATGATTATTCCATTATGGCAGGTATGTTCTTGCAGTTGGAGGAGGGCAGTGTGGACTGCTAACGATTTGCCAGCCTGTGGTGGGAGCTAGTGGTGGTGCGATCAGTGGGTTCTCCCTGAAAATTGGGAAACCCAGGGGTGAACCAGCTTTTCTTTTCCTTCTCCTTTTGTCTTTAGCTAGGGAGGTATATCAGCACTAACATTGCTGTAGTTGTTGTCCCTGTTTGAAAGTTTTTTTGTTTTGTTTGCCAAGACATTTCAATTATCTAACTGATTTCAAGTTTTCATGTATTTTGCTGCTTGTATCTGTTTTGGTAATATATTTTGGAGTTTTTTTCTTTTGTATCTAATATTAAACTGTAGATTTTGCTAATGCAAAATGTATGGATAGTCAAGAACTCATATAACTTTAAAGGGGGTTAGAGAAAATAATAGAAAATAAGGCTACTAATTATGGCAGTTATATATTATCTTTAGTCTCAGGCAATTTGTCTCTGAACAGCAAATTCTAGGCAACTTAAGAGTAGGGTGTTAACTCACTAACTGGCTTTGAGCATTCTATAGAAATCCATTTGGCCACAGTGAAAACAGAATAGATCATTAGATAGAACTTTTGTCTCATTTAGTATGTCTGATATGTTCACTGAATCACCACTGAATGCAATGAGATGCAAGCTAAATCGATATTAAGTTGTCTCATTGATTTCATCAAATCTTAGAAAAGTTGCGTTTTTTGACTACAACTTGCAGAATCCTGCAACTACTTTGCCTATTGGTCATGATGACTTAGAGATTCAATTATTCATAGTCCAAAAGAAATATAATTTACATTTAGAGACACTTTTACAACCTTTGGATTTCAGTAAGAGACAGCAGTCCAAAACATAATGCAGAAATAATCCAGTTTGAAACTGCTTTAAATTGCTTTGACTCAATGCTTCAGAATTCTGGGAACTGTAGTTTTGTGAGACATTTTAGTTTTCTCTGTCAAAGAGCTTTGGTGCCACAATAAACCACCATTCCCAGATTTCCCTAGCACTGAATCAGTTCAGTTAAAGCAGTCTCAAACTGTATTATTTCTGCAGTGTGTTTGGCTCAAAGTCAGCTAATATTCTACTCAATAGACAGTGTGGACCTACTTGAGTTCTGATGTTTTCAAGGTGTGCTGAGCCTTCAGGATGCCATGGCAGAGCAAGTAAGGAAAATTTGCTAGCATTTTTTTCCAGGGAAAAGTTCCCATTTCAATTTCCTACAGCAGTTTTAAAAAATGGGGCATTTTGCTGCCCACAACATATCCTGAAAGTAGCTGAAACAGAGAATGCTTTCCTGTGAAAAACCAGATTTGGATTCTACTTCCACAGATCCCTGGAAAACATGTTAGTTATATGCTTAGGCTAGAAGATAATTCCTGGAAGAACATGCATTAACAAGGTGTTAACAAGGCATTCTTCCCTACTCAACCATACATGACAGAACAGATCTGTAGAATTATTCAAAATGGTATTGTCAAGCTTTGTTAGGTTCAGGCCACACAATCCAATTAACATGAATTCACCCTACAGGAGACTGAAGTCAAGCATCAGCAACTCTCATTGGCTGCATTGTCAGGCTCTGCAAATTTCAATGATGAAGAGGAGGCTAAAAAGAGATTTCTGAAGGTAGGCTCCTACATATGCCATTGTTTTCATGTTTGTTCTATGATCTGAATTCTTTTTTTTTTTAAATCAAACAGGTTTTTTTAAATAAAATATTGTTTAATTGAATTTATATAAGAAAGAAAGAGAAAGAAAGAAAATGAAAACATGTGTTCTTGGATCCCTTTGTTACCTATTTTAATTAAATTATGAAATGCCACCATATTCTTAACATTGAGATTAGATTACAGATGTTTTCCTACCTATAAAAACTGAAGCCACCCTAATTGTGAAATATTCTTTTAGTTTTCAATAGAGTTGTAGTTGACCATAGGGAGGGCAGAGGGGAAGAAGTGCAACACAATAAACAATCTAACATGTACTATTTGTACATGGTCAACTTAACAGTTCAGATGATGTGTTACATATTTGAGCTTATTTTTCACAAAGTTGTAGCAGGCTTAACAGCTCTTTATCAGCAATGGATTGTATTCCCAATGGAGTTGCCAGCAGCAGTACATTTACAGCTCCAAGTGTATTTCACAAATGCAAAAGCTAAAAGAAGAACAAATGCACTATTTTGGACTCTAGCACAGTTCTACTTAGCACAGTTTAGAATTCAAATGCTACTATATCTCATTCATTTACTTTCATGCTTCATTTTGCATTGATTTTCTATAAATAATATTATTTTTGTTTTGCATTTACTGGCTTTGAGGGGGGGTGAGACAGGATGATAGTTCAGATAGTTCAGTTCATCTGTCTCTCTGTTTTTAAAACTGGTTTTCCTAAACTGAATTCATATACACATCACGATCTGAGTTTGTGCTTTCAACTTTCTAAGTGATAAATTTGTGGCAATTAATTAGTGTCCATCTGGGTTTTCTGGTATTAGCACAATATCCTGCCCATGTACAATATCTGTAGGGGAAGTCTGCATTGCTGTAGGATGGATCACCATCCTGCAAAGGAAATCTCCAGAGACAGTGCAAGAAGGATTCATGAAATAGTAAAGAATTGAGATGTGGGAGCAGCCACCTTCTCAGTGGCTGCTCCCACTCTCTGAAACTCATTTCCATGGGAGGCTGGGCTGTCCTTCTCCTTGCTGGCCTTTCATCAGCAGGTAAAAACATTTTTATGCAGACAGGCTTTTTAAAATCATATGGGGGGTATTTATTTGGGGGAGTTGTTTTAGATTACATTTTTCAACTTTTGTATATTTTAAATTTTAACTTTGTAGTGTTTTAATTGGGTTATTTTAATTGTCTTTTAAAATTTGTATTAATGTGTTTTTATATTGGGTCCCTTTTGGAGAGAAAGGCAGCACAGAAATAATAAATAAATACTTTTTAACAGCATAAGAGAGCATTTAAGTATTTATTACTTTGGAAGTAACACTGGGCCATTGAAAATAAAGCTAGTGATCTTTACATGTTCCAAATTTTTTTCTAGATATTTTGAAGTATTTAAGACTGAAAGTTAGAAATAAATATGCCTCCTCCAAAGTATCTAAAGGATTGATGAGTGTCCAGGACTTACATTCACATTTGCTGAGGTATCAGTTTGAAGGGATGGTGTTGTGGGATGGGGAAGAGACACTGGCAGTGATAAAAATTGGAATTGGCCAGTTCTAAGCTCAGAAGACCTTACAAGAATGCAACCCACCACTACATTCACCCAAAATGAAATATTTTCTTCCAATACACCATAATGGGCAAGGTCAATTACATCACCTTTGTGCTTCCCTCTGCATCATTTTAAGTCAGGAGAGGCAGGTTGGGAAAAGGATGTAAAATGATGCAGTGATACTTAAAAATGTGTCAAACCTGCCTCCCACATCCCTTAGGGGGTGTTTCATGGCATTTAAGGGCACATTGGAAGCATGAAGATAAAAAAATGGCCCTGGGCTGCATGCAGACCACACTCACCCCACCTCTGCTCTACCAGAACTCAGAAAAGTTTATGAGTGAGACTCCTTCTTGCACCACACATACATGTATTCCTGAAGGAGTCCAACATTTAGTGGCATGTGAAGTCGTAGGCTTTCATGGCCAGCATCCATAGTTTTTTTGTGGGTTTTTTTGGGCTGTGTGGCCATGTTCTAGAACATGGCCACACAGCCTGAAAAAACCCACAAAAAAACTATTTAGTGGCATGCTTTTCTTGAAGGTATTATTCCTTGTGTTTGCCATCCTCCCACCTTCTTATAACTAGGTTTCTTGGACAATGGTCTTGGGACTAGTAGTTCACTCTTGTGCACTTTCATATTGCATTTCAGATCACAATAAAGACCCTGTCTTGAAATCTATTTTTAGTTCCAACTAGAGTAGATGAATGAAATCACTGGAACTTATCTAAATGTATACTAATCCTTTAGCAATACATTCACTTTGGTTGGATCTAACTAGTATTAGCCAGGATAATGTTAGGAAAAGATAGAGAGCTGATGAATTTGGTTATCCCTCACAAGAGACAATCTATAGTAGTTTGGAACCTGCTGGCAGAATGCAGTATGATTTTAGGAACAGTATATTATTGAACTGGAAAACTTCTTCCCACACACCTTCTTCAGCCACAGAAAAATCTGTCTGCATTTCTGGGTACACATCTTCAAAATGTATGCATTGTTTTAACATGCAGATTTTTGTATGTATGTTTGCATGGACCAAATTGATTTATCAGAATTTTTCAAATGAGCAGATTTTAGTTCTGGATTTTTAAAAATATATTCATGATTCTGTGTGGATTTCCTCTTCCAAAGCAAAATGGAGGTCTGAAAGAAATGTGGATTTTGTGGAAAGATGCATTCCATTCTGTCAGCAGTCTTGAGAGGACTGAAGTGGATATTTCCATATGGAAACATCCAATAGATTTTCCCACATAGTTAGTGAAAACTGTGAGCTGATACTGAAGACAGATTCCTTAACTGAGCATGTGTTCAGAACCTCTCTGGGTGCATGTCTATTCCTCCATGTGGATGGTTTGCCCCTGGCTCCAGAAATTGGTAACTAGGTGTCTATTTGAAACCACAACAATTTGCTCACCCTGTACAACATAGCAGGCTGGGAAAGTCAGCAAGTGTCAGAGAGAGGCACTATTAAAATACAGGAGAGACAGGAAATGGTTTCTTAGGTAGACTCACACCTGCCTATTTCTTCCGAACAGTACTTGAGTGACAATGAGCCAAAACTAGATATGACACATGGCCCAACTTTAGTCTCTTCTGACTTTGGTTTGATTTTAGTTTGCTGCAGCTTCTGGGGTTCAACATTTTATCAGAACAGTGGCCTGGTGGGAATCTGTGATTAATCCTTCACCCACTCACTGGCTGATAAAAATTGCCTCCCTAAGATGCTTTTCTGTCTGCAGGAAACAAAACAAAATTCATGCATGAGCACAGTATCCATATCCTGAAGGTGGGAAAGCAACTGGTGGGTAGGAAGTCAGAATGATAACAGTAAGTTTGATTAGAAAAATGGTTCAGCTGAGCAATTTAAGGCAACATTAATTTCCCCCCTATTGTTGTGCTGATTAAATTTGAAACTCTTTATAGAACTTGTAAAATTAAAAATGTCCCACAAACATGCCATAAGATATTTCATATGTTCCCTGAAACAGACTGAGTTTGGTGCTAATCCATTAATTATGTTGTGGGTGTTCATAGGTGAGAGGATATATCATAAATGTGTGAAAATACTTGCATTTCAGACTTAATGAAAATAGAATAGTTCAACCAGTTGTGGAGAATAAAAAGACCAAAAAAGACTGATATTCTCAAGCTGATCATAGAAATAAGGGAGATTCCCATAGAAGTCTTTACATTTACTAATGATTATATGCATCATGGAGTATTATCTCATTGGCTCTGGATTACTGAGTTTATGTAACTAGTTTGTATACCTGGCCAATTGCATTGTATTTCCTTCGATTAGCTAAATTTCGATGGTAACATATAGACATAATAATATTGAGTCTATATTATGGGTTCTATTTATTTATTTCATTTCTATGCCACCTTTCTCCTGGAAATGGACTCAATGCACCTCACAGATTAAATAGTTTAAAAACTTTACAATACAAATTTTTAAACAATTAAAATTGTCTTGCTAAAACCATATAAAATCACATAAAATACACAAAAGTTAATAACATACCTACTTACTCAATTACAGCATTGAGAATCCTGTGTGGAATGATCTAAGCCTCACCTCTTGAACTAGGAGGTATACAGGAACTTGAAATAGAATATTTTTTCTTACAAGCCTATACTTTTACAATCTTTGGGGAAGGCATTTCTTAAGGTCTCACTGTCAATAGACTAGAATGGCTGCATTAGAAAGAGAACAGGGTTCCTGTACCTTTAATGTGTGTTCTGTTATTCCCAAAGCATATGAAATTAACATGCAGAGGAGAGTGTGCTAGATCCCTCCTTCATCTCCAGTCTTGTTGCCTTCTTTGCATGGGTGGTGACTGATGGTTTCCATGGTAGTGGCACAATTAATTCATTTCAAGTTTTATCTGAAAGTTGAAATAAACTATACAAGATGCTTACTCTATGGGAGATGGGTCTGCCATCCTGTTAGCAAGTTACCATGTCAAATTTTTTACTTGTGATGTTAAAACTATTTTTTTGATCATTGTGAAGGTTGGAATACTGTTCTAACCTACACAATGTCCAAAGCTCTGGCATTAATCCTACCTTGTTAGCCATGCAACCCCCTCCCCCCAACATGGCCATCTCTGGGTTTTTGGAAAGCAACAGCATCCATGGCAATGTGTCCAACTATTTTCCTTTAGCTGGATGTCCTGGGAGAATGACACCCCCAGAAGTTCCTGCTGGTGCCTGCTACAGTGCTTGATATATCAACACTGATCTCTTCAGTCTCTAACAATTTGGAAATGACTGTGGAGATGCTGTGGTGCTTAAATGTTGTGTTTGAGGTGTAGCATCAGCTCTCTGAGACTTGTATGTCTCTCAATGAAGGATCAGGGCCAGACTAAACCCCAGATTGGATTCACCAACCAACAAGCATGACAGATGAAACTAGAAATGGAGGAAGAAGGGCCTGCACCCAACTACCCCTTGGCTTGCTGGTTCACCACATTGTGAAAGTGGCAAAACAATGTGATAGCTGTATGTAAAGAAAGAATTTGATCATGCTCCGTTATGCAAGCTGCACTCTTCATACAGAAGTCTTGGTCTCTATTTCACATGGCACCTCTACTTTGAAGGAAACATGCAGGGGTAATTGTGTTGGCCATTTAGCAAATTCAAACAAAAATCCATCAGTGATACCTTTATTGGCCAACCAAAATGCACAATATACTTGTTGCAAGCTTTTAAAGCTCCATGGGCTTCTTCAGCAGGCAAGATGTTACAAACCAAACAGGGAAAAACAGTTGGAGATGTTAGTCAGATACCTACTTGTTGTTTCAGTCTTTAGTTAAGATGGTATATGGTGGGGAGGATATCTTTTGTAGGCAGGCTCCTCTTCCTTCTGGCCTTGTGGCTATAGGGAGATTTTCAAAGTTCAGGAAATTTAAAATCCATTTGCATCTCAATAGGGACCCCTCTTTTGCAATCCAATATGTCTCAGTTCCAAATGAGTCCACAGGCCTCTTTGTGGCAGAGAACAATGGATTCCTCAAAAAGTCTCCATGTGTTTGCATCAGGAATATTTTGGTAGATGTAGAGGTAAAACATGTGAATTCAGACCAAATTTAAGAAGAAGAAAATTGTTTTACTTTGATTGAAGTTCTCAGTTCAGAGACTGTTTTTCCTGGTTCCCCTGTTGCAGCTACAATACAGTATTTCACAATACAGAAAACATTTGGGGTAGCTGGGTTGGCCATTTAGCAAATTCAAACAAAAATCCTTCAGTGATATCTTTATTGGCCAACCAAAATTCACAAGTTGTTGCAAGTTTTTGAAGCTCCATAGGCTTCTTCATCAGGCAAGCTAAACAGAAGAAAAACAATTGGAGATGTTAGTCAGATGACTACCTTGAAGGAATATTCTGTGGAAAAAGGAGAGAAAGTTTTCTTAGCTGTTAGCTTCTGGAACTCCATTCCTATGTTAAAATGTTCATCACTCTTTGGGTCCCATGCTGAGAAAGAAGAGGGTGCAAATTGAATGACTAAATAAGTAAACATCAGATAGGCTGTTGGCCAGCCAGCCTTAAGATGAAGGGGACTGCTGGTTCTTGTCTTATTGGATCTCATATTGGGAGAAAGGCATGAGAATAAATAAATACATAAATAGACAAATAAATACATTGTTGACACACTGGTAATTTTTAAAATCAGTTTTAGTGTTTTAATTATATATTTTTATTTGTATTTTACCATTCTCAGCTAGGGAGCCAGTATGGTATAGTAGTTTGAACACTGGACTCTTTTTTATATTTTTAAAATTTATTTAGAGTATTTATACCCCACTCTTTAGCCACAAAGGGTCTCAGAACAGTTTACAGATTGTTAATTTGACAGTTCCCTGCCCTAAGGTTTACAACCTAAAGAAGACATGATGCAAAAGGAGTAGGGAATGGCAGAACTACAATGGAAATTACAACTCTGGACACCAGGATTTGAATCCCTACTCAGCCATGGAAATCCAGCAGGTGACCCTGGGCAAGTCACATTCTCTCAGCCTTAGAAGAAGGCAAAGGAAACCCTCCCATATCAAATGTTACCAAGAAAACACCATGAGGAGAACCTCACCATAAGTTGGAAATGACTTGAAGGCACAGAACAAACAAAAAATATTAGCCACGTTAATGTCATTTTGGGTAGAAAAACTGGAGATGCAATAAGTAATTGAACATATCCATCCAACAGATTTTGCATTTTCCCACATGCTAGAAGTCATTATATATTTTTCAGTAGTTAAAAATATTTTTAAAAAATATACATTTAGTTAGATATTATGGAAAAAAGTGAATTGAAATGCCTATTTCTGGAGAAAATATGCAGGCAAGTACATAGCATTTAATAGTATTAAATAGTATTTAATTTTGAGATGATTTAATATTACAGTTTTTAAACTATAAGCAAAAAAAGGGGTCAAAATACACAAAACACATTTCAGAACTAGGGATTTCCCATTTCACAACAATACTGAAAATAAGTGTGCACAATTTCTTTTCTGGGTTTGAGAGTGCACCAGTTTGAAAATTAAATCTTAATTACCTTCTTTATATCTTCTCAAATTTTTTGGAGTTGTCCAGGCTTTGAAAAGAGAACTAGATTAATCTCCCAATCAGTTTTCAAATAACTAGAAGAAAAAACCTGTTTCATTCTGTAGCCAAGAGTCCTTAGGGGAATTATTGTTGTTATTATTATTTG
>JAIPUX010001880.1:3336856-3353321 GCA_020142125.1 Phrynosoma platyrhinos | reverse complement strand
GCCCACAACAGATTGGGTGTCCACAGAAGCAGAGGCAGCTGCCACTTGATCGCCTCTCTGCATAGCACTCACTTGCTCCATATCTCCACTTGCAGCAACTGACCTCTGTAGGAGGTTGTACAAATCAGCCAAAGTAGGCTGCCCAGACACAGGGGGATCCACACCTTGCATCCCCAAAACCGGGACTCTTTGCAAGAGGTCCCAAATATCGGCGACCGTGGGGTGCCCGAGGTCCACTGCCAAAGCCACCAGAGGGCCCGGTGTGGTAGCGGCCAACTGGGACTCAGGTGTAGCCATGTAAGATGGTGAATTTGCATTGTCAACACCCAAAGGCTTGGCACTCGGGGAAGAGGTGGTAGCCTGGAGTTCCTTTTGCGCTAGCTGATTACAAAGCTCAACACAAGCCTGCACTGTCTTACCTAGTTGAGAAACTTGGGCAAGAAGGTCCTCACCTTTACTAGCAGGCTTGGAAGTTCTTTTAGGGGCTAAAAGAGCAGAGGGAATGGTTGCAGCCACCCGACGTTTAGATTGGGCCTTACTGCGTGGCATCCAGAGCTCCTATGACAAAAATGCGGGCCCTAATAATCACCACACAGATGATTCCAACCTGACTGAAAGGCTGCCTTCTCCCCAAAGTCACTCAAGACACCACAGCCAGGGAGGACACGGAACCTTCACCAAAGACCAAGTCTTCGCACACTCACCACTGGATTGTTAGATATTCCTTCCTCCTATTTATACTCATTCTTTTGTGTCCAAGCCTGCTTTTCTGATAATATGTTCTGCATATAAGTTGAACAGGTATGGTGATAAGATGGAGCCTTGTCTGATCCCTTTGTCAATTGGGAACCATTCTGTTTCTCTGTGTTCTGTTCTGACAGTAGCCTCTTGTCCTGAGTACAGATTTCTCATCAGAGCTATCAAATGTGTTGGCACTCCCACATCTTTAAGGGTGTGCCATAGCCTTTCATGATCCTTGCAGTCAGATGTTTTGCTATAGAATCATAGAGTTGGAAGAGACCATAAGGGCCATCCAGTCCAACCCCCTGCCATGCAAGAATTCTAGTCTATAAAATACATGATTATTTTATTTTACAATTCCCTGGTATGCTCTATTAGTCATTGCATGTTAGCAATGTGGTCCTAATGCCTCTTCCTTTCATTCATATTACCTTGATAGCTGGGTTTTTCTAATTTTACTTATGCACATTTCTGCAGTCAACTGACACAGAAGCAGTTTACCCCAAGACCTTTCCTACCATACCGCACACTCCCAGGTCTCAGGTTTTTGACCATCAAATATCAGGGAAAGGGATGCTGTTGATCTCGCAACTGTAGTAGAGATGTTTAGCCAACCCTCCCAATAGTCTTACTACTGATCTTGATAAACCCAATCCAGAAATCTGGTGTGGGAATTTCACAGCTTGTCTCCCTGGATTGAGCCTTAGTACATGTGAACAAAGATTTTAAAAGTTTTCTTCCCTCAAAGCAAGATTATGAGAGTTTGGGAGCATTTGCCAGTTATTATATACAAGTTGAGAGGAGTTTTGTGGAAATTTCATTTGCATGAAACAAAATTTACAGGAAAAAAATCCTGATGTTTTTGTAAAAAAAGAAATCATCTTGGAACATATTGAGATATGTAGAAGCAGCCTATCAAATTCTGAACATGAAAAATTGTGTTTATTCTTTACTCCCCCATCTATTTATAAAGAACCCCTTACACGTGAGAAGTCTTTCTTGCACGTTACCTGTTAGCTCAACCTGAAACTTTGCCTTCAATTTGTGTTTTACTTGTGAACTGGGAAGGGATCCAGTTTCTGCTTCTAAGACAAAGGCTGTGCTATCTGTATCTAAGGCACAGCTTTCTGTACTACCCCTGAAGATTTTTTGGCCTCAGTTTGATGGGCTTCATAAACCAGAGGGAGACCTGGTTTAATCTGGAAATCGAACTTTACTGGGGGAAAAACTTCCAGGAAGTATTCACATAGAAAAACAACAGACAGCTGGTCAAAGCAGCAGTTCCTTGTGCTAATAATTTGAGAGTGCCATTCACCCAGAGCCCTTGACTGGACTTTACCATACTGTGTCACAGTTTAACAAAGTGAATAGCAGGCATTCTCTGTGCTGCCTAACACATTTTTATGTCAATTGAGCAACAGAGATGTCAGTCATTATAGCCCTTGCTCTCCCCATTGTTGTTTCTTTCCCTTATGGCTTATGCAGCTATACAGTTTTACATACCAGCCTCTTGCTAGATACCTGTAAGGCACCATTGAACTGAAACTGATTTTTTTTTACCCTGTTAATGTAAGTAATAAGACGAAATTGAATGATACAGTTTTAGTTATTGTATTATCTGCAAACCAAATGCAATCTCTATTCCCCTCTTCTCTGCTGTACAATATAGTCAGAGAGAAAATTGTCCCACAGAGTATTAATAGATGCATTACCTACTGATTTATTTTGAGTTCCTTGCTCAAAAATTCCTGACATGGATTTTCCCTATCACACTGTCACAATATACTAGTCTGATATTTCCCCCTAGTAAAGTGCATTTATTTCTAACAGAAGGTGGCCCTATACTAACATTAAAAGCTGAGATAAATACTTTGTTTTGTTGAGATTCTCAAAATCACAGAAATGTTTATAGTCCCTTCTAACTCAACATGGAATTGTGAGACATTTTGTCCTTCTCAGCACAGAAATTTTGCAAATTCAAAGCAAAAAGTACACATCTTTGCATATTTTTAAATTGATGAGAGAGAGAGAGTCAAAACAGGCAAAGTTTTGGGATTTTTTTTTCTTCACCAGAATCAAGCAGTAGAAACATGTTCTTCAAACTATTGTCACTTTCAGGAGATGTGAGATGAGTTTTTTTAAGGGAATAGAATTAAGAACTGCTACTTCTTTAGTATAAAATATAATTAGAAATGGAAGAAAATGTGTCACTCTTGGAAACTTGGATAGGAACAAGGGAGTATTTAATCCAATTTTTATTTTGGTAAAAAATTGTCCTTCCCAAATCAATATATTAACTAAGTGACAGTTATCTTTTCATATCTAGATTTTGGGAATTTTCTGTTATGAACTAACAATTTACATGTTAGGGGAAATTGCACATAAAAATGTATATATTTGTAGAGGAAGTTTTTCTAAAAAGAAAGAAAGAAAGAAAGAAAGAAAGAAAGAAAGAAAGAAAGAAAGAAAGAAAGGAAATTATCTATTGAACAAAAATGTATCCCAAAGTGAAAGAAAAATGAGTGTATAAATGCATACAATTTTTGTACAATCCCCGCCCCCCAAAAAATGAGAGAAAACAAAATGGACATATTGGTCCATCCCTAATCTTGCTTAGGTGAAAAATGATGGTGCCGGTATCATAAGGGTAAAGCTGTGGATAAAGGAAAGCTCAGTCATCTCCTTTTGTTTATCATTTTACCCATTAGAAATCATCCCAGTTCAACAAAGAGAGAATTTTGTGCTATAAAAAAACAGTTGATTCTGTTCTGAGGAAGGATGACAAGAAAATGTATAAAAAATACATTTAAATTTTTAATTTAAGTTTTGCAGGGGTTTAACCCTTTAAAGGAAACAAAAATATACAAATATGAAAGCTAAACATGTTACAGTTTCTCTTTCCTAAGCAGAATGGCAGAAGTGCAATTTTGCCTAACTATGCTTTTCTAAAAAATAAAGACTGACTCAAAAAATAAACATGTAGCTGGTAATTTAAAAAGAAACAATGATGGCTTTAATATATATATTTACATAAAAACTAAATCCTAATCTAACTAGTGATATTTCAGTTAAAGAGATAAAATTTCACCATCTTTAAAATAGCAGGAAAATGGGGATAACAACAGTTTAGAACAGGGGTAGGCAACCTTTTTGAGCTGGGGGCCAATCCCCCGAAGTCCTACCTTCTGGCAGGCCTGAGGGGGTAATGGCGGTGCATGCACTCACACACGCATGTGCAACCACCGCCACTGCTGCCGCCGCCATCACTACTGTGCGCTCTGCTGCAGCCGCCTCCGCGCATGTCGTGGCCGCCATTTTGGAAAACAAAATGGCGGTTGTGGTGCACACAGCCGTGCTGTGACCAAAACACATAGCAGCGGTGGCAGGCAGCGGTGGCTGCAGGGGTCCTCCTGGGCAGGTAAGCACAGGGCCTTGGGCCAGAACCAGCCCGGGGGCCGTAGGTTGCCGGCCCGTGGTTTAGAATCTCCAGAAAGAGAAGACAGTTAGCCTCAAAAGACAGTTAGTCTTAAAGGGAGAGTCACCAAAACAGGAATTGCTATCTATATAAGGAAGAGAAAGGAGAATGCAAACATATTCCAACAGTTTCTTGAGTGTCCCAAATGAGAAGAATCTTGAACTGATGACAATCTTTATAATTTGAGTCTTATTCCATACAAAATTCACACTTTGTTTTTGTGCATGCAAAACCAGCATTTTATCTTCCATTTTAAACAATATTTTCAGTGCAGAGAAGGAGGTAAAGGAGAAGGAGCTGTTTCCTGCACAGAAAATGCTCTTTTCTGAACAAAGAAACATATATTAATTTAGCTCATAGTATTAAATTCTCAATGGGAAGAAAACTGCTAAAATTATTTCTTGCTTTGTTTGAGAATGAACTTAGCAATAAAATAAAATAAAATGTATTGTTATTTCCTATACTCTAAAGGCAAAAAAACAACATGATTTAGTACTTCAGATGTTGGACTACAACTCTGGGGACCAGGGTTCGAATCTCATAAGTATAAAAACCCATGGGTGTCCTTGGGCAAGTTACAATTTCTCAAACTCGGATGATGGCAATGGCAAACCCCTTCTGAAGATATTTGCCAAGAAAGCTCTATGATAGGCTTGTCTTAAGTTCAACATAAATAAAAAATGACTTGGAGGCTCATCATAATGGCACACCCTAAAGACACCAGATCCTGTCTGATCATGAAAGCTAAGCAAGGTCAGCCATAGTTAGTATTTGTATGAGAGACTGCCAACAAATATCATGTTCTGTACACTATATTTCACAAGAAAAAAAATTCTTGTCTAAGAAAGCCCTATGAAATTGGGGTCACCATAAGTTGACAGGCACTGTGTAGTTACTTGCCAACATATGACATATCTTTCCTAAGTAGCTACTACAAACTTAGTGGATAAATGATTGATGATGATGATAATGGTGATGGTGATGGTGATGATTTTTCCCTAAATCACTATCTTCTTTGGTGTCTAAATCAGAACTATCATGTTTAATTTAATCACACTAATTTCGTTATGGGAAAAGTTACGTTATACTTTTATGTTTTTTTAAAAAAAAATAATAAAGAAAAGGTTTAAAAATATATGTTAAATAAATTTCAGATATGGCAGTTTCCTGGTAATTATATAAGGGTAGTGCTTTCATAAACTTCATTGATCAATAACCATCCTCTTTTTGATGTAAATGAAAGTAACACATGTTGTCAAGTTTTTTAGTATAAATGTATTGTAATAGCATCTTTAACTTTCTTATCTCTGATTTGCACTTATGGGGTAACTGGACAATTGGTAAGCATCTCCATAATAGATAATCCACAGTTAAGTATACCTGCCCTTTGACCTACAGAAAACTTTGAATACATTATTCTGATCTTCAGGTGTGGCAAAAACAAGAGTTTTATCAGTGATGCCATTTCAGTTTGAAACACAAATAAAATCTTAGTCATATTTATTTATGCCTGTTTGCAGAGTTAGAATTTAATAGATTCTGGGGGCAGAGAATGTTATTGTCTAACATTGGTATTGTCTACCACTGGGAAACTATCTTATCAGAATCCTAGGGCAGATAGTTTGTCATAGGTAACCTGCTGCTTGTGTGTCCCTTCTTTTTAAGATCTAAGATTACCAATATGCTGCAGAACTACTCATACTATTTATAGATAATATACATAGATTAGCTGGAGCTATACTAAAAAAAGTGAATTGAATAGCCATGTAGATTTTTTCTCTTTCCACTATGGAGATGTCCTCCAATGTGCAACCAGTTCAGATGAGATCCCCTTCCATTTTGAGATAGAGGAGGGACAGAGAGAAAGAGAGAGACAGAGACAAAGAGAAAAATTGATCTTCCATGCAAGATCACACCAAGGGTGTAGTTCTGGGCATATTGCCTGAATTATGATGGGGCTCACAACCTTCTTCAACAAATGGTTTCATGTAAATATATGAACAAAGCAGATCTATCTGAAAAAATGAGGCCAATCTAATGACCACCTGAATGGATGCTTTTGATGACACTTACTAAAGGCTAATGAGATTTGAGAATCAAGCCTATTTTTCATCACGAACCTAAGCTAATGATTCATTTATATTAGGACTGCACACTTTAATTTTCTTAATCAGTAGATTAATCAACAAAAGGCTTAGTTGATTAATTGGTAGGGCTGAGATGTAAGGACAACACTTTTTAAGGAAAATCATGTTTTTTAAAAAAAATGGCTTCAGCCATGTTATTTAATCAGAAATGGGGAAAATAAAATATAGCTTTACTCCTAATGTGTATAGCTTCTGTTGTTCAGTTAACATATGTCACCTTCAAAAGCTGAGAAGGGTAGTGATAGGAGATAAAACATGGACTCTTAATGCATTTTATTGGCAAAAGGGAACATAAATAATCAGCTACAATTCTTTGAACATTAAATAGCCTCCATTAGTGGATGGGCACCTGTTAGTCAGCATAACTCTGCCAGTCTGAGGACAGCAGTGCAGCTAAAATGGCCATAGGGACAATGGTCACTGTGAGAGAAGAAAAAGAAAGCCACCTCTGTCAGGACAGAAAGGTACTCTTTCAGCTCTGGAGCTGATTGGAAACTGGCATCTTTGGCAACAAAGATTGTTTTCTCTGCCATCCCTCTGCTGCTGTAATTGTACTGCTGGGGGGGAAAATGCACTACACCAACATAATATTCATCACACTGCCAAAAAGTAACAACAGGATACTAGTCATTTTTAAAATTCTTTTGGGAGACGAGTGCTTAAAAGACAAACTTTCTGTATAGCAGTGTGTCCTGTCATACCAACAGTTGAATTGTTTTGCAACCTGTGGGAACTAGGCCATAATGTGCCATGTTCATGCTGAAAAAGAATATGCCAGTAAAACTGAGTGAAAGATGGTCTATAATTAACTGTAATAAAAGAGATGCTGGGTTAAAAACACAGTAGGGCTCTGACACTCCAATCTAAACTGTAATAAAAAGGAAAAATAAGAAAGAGGAAAATCTAGCTAAATAATTGTACCAGAATTACTAATAACCATAACTAGAAATTAATGCATCACTAGTTTTCTTATTACTCAATGGTTTCCAGTCTTTCAAAACATCTTCAATTGGCTTATCCTTTACACTTCACATTAATTTGGGCTTTGGGCTAAATCAGGGGGACTGCAGATGAGCGGCTCTGGGCCACCCCAGGAAGCGGCAGATTGAGTCCATGACAACCCCACACCATGCCCCAATCCTCCCTTTTGTTGCCCCAAAAAGAGTGGCAAAATGTCACTCCTTTTAGGGGTGATAAAAGGCCTCCCTAAGAGCCAGCGCACAGCTCTTCAGCACCCTTTTTGGTGCAGTGTATTTGAATGCTGCACCAGAAGGGCGTACTGACTCCGTGCGCCATGCATATTGGTGTGTGGTGTCAGAACGGTGTCAGTGTGAGGTTGGGGTGGCTGGCATGCAGCTGCCCTGCCCCAACTCTGCCTCTAGGCTGGCCCTTTGGGACAGTCTACAGAGGCCCCCAGTGATCTTATGAATCCATTCTTCTGTTGCCAGTACTTCAGTCTGTTTTCAAGTTTAAGCAAGGGGAAGGGAATACTGACACTGGTCCAAAACACACTGCAGAAATAATTCAGTTTGAGACTGCTTTAACTTTCAGGCTGAAGTTATATGTATGAGTCAACTCATCACTAGTTTGACTTCTGATTTATGGAATTTAAATCCCATTTCTTTTCTCCAAGGATAGTGTGCCTCATTCCTACCACTATTCTGTCTTTATAACAAGAATATTAAGATGATGGGCAAATTTCCAAATGTACTAGAAATTTTTCTTTCTAGAAATTCGGCATTCTTGACACATTCCACATTTAATGGCTTAAGTTCTACCTGACTAGGCAGTACCATGATGACGTGAGATAATCCCCCCCCCATTTTTATTTTATGTGATTTTAAATGTGCCTAAATTATATTTAAACAGAAATTACATTTTAAGCATTGAGGAACTCAATGACAACCAAAGGATTTGCAACTTAAGATTTAATATTCAGAGGCATAATTGGGGAATATATTACATTGTCAACATTTAGCTGTGATAACCAACTTTAATCATCCAAGTGTCAAAAAATCTTGAGCTTTTTACATCAATTTGGAATAATTTATTCTAATATGGCTTGTATTCAGGCAGATAAGATGATGCAATATAAATTTTATTTTATTTTTTTAAAAAGCAATATCTGAGAGATATACTGATCCAATTGCAGTGAGGGATCCAGATGACTCATGGAAGTCTAGCCACTAACCTTTTGTGCTGGATTTTGCAGAAAAACATGGAGCACTCTATAGTGATGTTGAGAGGCTGTCTACACATGCATCCCACTGTGTTTCTTGGTGATGCTGCCCTGGTGTGATTCACTCCATCTGAAGTCACAATAAGGCATCCAGCCATGTGATTGATACTGGGTGCCTCATTTCTGACCTCAGGGGAAATGACTGGCAGCACCAGGTGACACAGCTGGGACACATGTGTAGATGCCCACCTGGCATCATTAGAGTGTGGAGGTAATGGGGAAATCCAGGGCAGCTCTGTAGCCAGAATAATCCAGGAGCAGACCCAAATATTCTGGTCTGTGTAGAAGAGCCCCTAGTCTACTATTTTGGATTCCTACAGCCTGCCTGAATTCTGCTGAGCTGCCTCTTACAGCTATCTGTTGTTCCACTTCTTTATCTAAAACTTAGTTTTGTCTTCCCAGCATTCCCTACAAATTCAAGATATTGAGATAGAATGTCTCAAGGCAAAGCCTCCTCACAATCTTAAATGCCACAGTTTACTGTGAACTGGCTAAGCACTTGCTCTGTAGAAGGTTCCAGGTTCAGCCTATGTCTTCTCTACTTTTAAAAGCATCTAAGATGTCATGATAGAATAAAGCCTTTGTTGAAAATTCATGTTTATGAAACAGAGCCAACCCCGTCTTTAAGCAAAAAGGGGCAGGTGTTAGAGGAGAGAGCTGTGCACCATGCATCCTGCCTTGAGTTTCCTGCTGCTTTTAGATGCAATGGGGATGCTTTCTGAAAAAATAATGTAGATTTTAACAATTTAACTGCCTGCTACTCTTGTATTTGAAGCACAAAAGAGTATCCTCATGTTCTTTGTCTCAAGCAGCAAAATCTCTTGGACCAGCCCTTTATGAGGTAATGCAGCACTGTCTGTCAGTCAGAATCTACTTTTTTTTGGCCTAGGCCCATCTATAACTGAATATTGCAAACACAAACACAATTTAAGTCCCCAGCAGCAACAACAACAATGCAACAAATTATATATTACATTTGACACATATCCACTGTCTCCAAAGTTCCAAGCATCTAATGAGGTACTTGTGCAGATTTGGTTGTGAGATTCTTCTTCCTGTGCTGCTCAGTTGTACTGCAACATTTGGATATAAATCTCAAAGCCCTAAATAATTAAATAAAAGAGAAGCAAAGGCAATGAAGAAATTGCAATACATATTTCCCCCCTAAATACACAACTGAAAATACCACCACTTTATTCAAGGTGAAGAGTCCCTTAGTCCTGTAACTGCACTTCTTCTTCAGCTCCAGCTCTCCCTCTCTGTCTGAATTCAACCAACATGTACAGCCAAGTTACTTAGGAATTCCCCAGACACTGGTCTGAACTAATGCTCAGAGGGGATACACAATATCAGCCTGCAATTCTTGTACAACTCAATGGGACTGTAGCAATGTAGATTCTATAGTCATTATGTTCCAATCTACCTCTTATTCACTGATGCCACTGATTTTACTGCTGATTCATGCAAATTCATACATTATATATTTTAATGTATACTCTGATGACTCCACATATTATTATTGTGGATCTGGGATGTTCCATTTAAACCTGCAGATTGATAGAGGTTGATGAACTCATGAGATTAAGAACATAATGTGTGAAACAGTCATTAGGATGGGGTTTCAAGAAGCTATTTTTTCTCTGAAGTTTTCTAACAGGTAAATTGCACACTGAAATGATGAAAATAGCTAGCCTAATAATAATAATAATAATAATAATAATAATAATAATAATAATAATAATAATAATAATGCATTACATTGTGAGTTAGCCTTTTCTTGCTCTGTGTCATGGTTGTCAAAATAGGAGATGGGGGGTTGTAATATAGATTATAATATTCTTTTATTCAGCTTTTCCTACTCTTTCACCAAAGAGGTAGAATAATGATCAAGGCACATAACAATATTAGCTGAATTGACCAGCTGGGGTTAATGGCCCAAAGCAAAGACAAAACAAAAACAACAACAACAAAAACCTTGAGCCATCAACTGTCTCAGCTGGCCATTAATCCCCTCTGTGCATTCATCAGTATTGCTCAGCTGAAAGGTGAAGTTTTTTCTGTTTGATTTGCCTTTTCAGAAAATGAAAGTCCTTCAGTTTTGTTTTATAATAACTTCTACATTGATTACCTGGAGGAAAAAGTTTAAACCATTCAAATTAAATTTGCCTATTTAACCATTGAATCCAGTTTAAATATTTGTTATAAATATTGCATTCCAATGTCTAGTGCATTATAATAAGTACACTGAAGAATTTGTGGACATTTGATTAAAATATCTACCCAGTTCTAAGTGTTCTTTCATTTCTTTCTCTCTCACACACCTAAATCTTGCTTTCTCAATCATAGGCAAAAGGTGTATCTAGACTGTAGCAATAATACAGTTTGACATTACTTTAACTACGATCCCACTGAATCATGGGATTTGTAGTTTGGTGAAGTGCCAACACTCTTTGGCAAAGAAGACCTTGTAAAACTACAGATACCAGAATTCCAAAGAAGGGACCTACACCACTTAAAGTTGTTTCAAACTGCATTATTTCTACAGTCTAGATACACCCTTAGACTTTACAGAATGAATTTAGAACTTTAATTCATAGTTATCAAACTTGCATTAATCTAATTTGGTACCCAAATGCAAGGTTCATAGCAGAGCACCCACTATTTATTTTCTATGGGGGGAATTTCATTAGTTCAACTGAAGGCAGGCTCAGGCAACTGAAGTGAGAGTCTAGCCTAGGTATACCGGTTATGAAAAATAGAACTCCAGAATGCAAGGTCTAAATTAGTTTATTAATTGGTAGTAAGTCACCATCCACACAAAGACACTCTCTCATGCACACATCCAAGAACTAATGGTATAGAAGGTGGTATCAGACAGTTAATTTGAGGGGATTCAGAGGGCAACACTTTACTGATTCCAAAAGCAGAGCTCCAATTAGGGGGATACCATAAAGTGGAAGTGGCTCAGCAAGCTGTCTGGGGCCATGGTGTGGCCAGCAAGCTGAGGAGTCAAGCAAGATATGAACAAAAAGGGTTTGTCTGACCTCAAGCAAGATCATATTGATTGTGCACAAGCAGACATATTTATAATGCAAAACCTATCCTGAGGCAGAATTTGGGATTAGCATGGATTTCCCAGGAGACAAGATTGGGAAGGGAAATTGGGAATGGCTGGACAATGCAAATGTCCCTGAACACAAAGGAATATCACTCCCAGAGGGAGGTACTCTTGGGTTTCTGTTCACTTTTAAACACTAGGGCTATTACCCAAAATAGCTCCCATCAACAAAGGGATTGTGTGGATTCTAATCTCAATTGATCTATCCTTGGCTACGTGTTCTTGTTCTTCCCCATGCTGAGCTTTCCAGATCCCCAAATATGGTCACAGATCTCCTTATATGATATGGCTGTTTCCTCGTCTGGGGTGCATTTGTACCAATAAGCCTCAAACATAATTAATTTTTTGCATTAACTTAATATCAGAAAGGAGGGCTGTGAGAAGAGGATGGATATTGGGAGAACACATTTATTAGATCACTGAAATTAATGAGGAAGGAGAATCAGGTCTATGATTCTAGATTGGCTAATTAGTTAATTTAACTAAGTAGCATCTCCTGTCCTAAAACCCCCACCCCACCCCATACAGATTTACCAAACAACAGCCTCTGTGAGTGACAGGGGTAACTTATCCTGTCAATCAGGATGCAGCATACTGCCATTTGCACCTCCTCCCATTAACAATCTTATCTTCCACTTTACCAGCCATTTTACCCTGCTGCAGCAGCTAGAATCACTGTGCCGCTGCCACCATCTAAACTGTAATAGTTATGCTGGTTGACATAATCTTACCCTCCCCCCTTGAAGACACTAGAGATTCCAAAAACTCCCTGTTTCAGTTCTGAGCATTTCTCTCATATTCATCTGCTTTCTCATTCCATTCTTTCTTTGGGTCAAATTACATGACTATTTAGAATGGGAAATTGTATCCATTTTGCATAATGTGAGACATTACTGTATGTGTTTTTCCCTAATGTATGCATTTTATAGCAGAGCCAGCATGATATAGTGGTTTGAGCATTGGACTATGACACAAGAGATCAAGGTTCAATTCCCCACTTGACCATAGAAACCTACTAGATGACCTTTGGCAAGTCATACACTCTCAGCTCCAGAAAACTCCATGATAGAGTCACCATAAGTCAGAAATGACTTGAAGGCACACAACAACAACACATTTTAAATACATTTTCCTAATGTATGTGTTTTTGTGAAGTGTGTTTTTGAATAGTCCCTCCACCTAAAATTTGAATTTTTACCCATTCATATTTCCAAAATATACATATGGTATAATGCATATGAAAATGTACCAGAAGCTTGAGAAATCTGAGGGAAGGTGTGCTTGTTCTTGCAACAAGTCTGAAAAGTTACAATTTCCCCAAGGTAATTTTGCTGAGACTCTCCTAACTTCAGAAATTCTTTGCTTTCCCTAGACCATACTAACCAAATCAAAGCCTACAGAAATATTAAACCAGAAACATTGAAAGTGATATGCAGTTATGTTACAGTATGTCAATACTTTAAATAGAAGGTATCTTTCATGTCTTGTATGGCATTCTGGTAGTGAAATATCAGTAATTGTAATTGTGCAGAAAATGAATGCCCCCTCACCCACCCACAGAACACTTTGCAACTGCCAGATGGTGTTGCTGCTTCATGAAGCAGCTGAATTTTAACCAGGTAATTCTGACATTAGACTCAGGGTTTGTATCTCTTTTGATGCCTCCAGTCTGCATTTGGCATTTCCAGCCTACAAGTGAAATAATGAAATGTTTGAGCAGGCACTGTTGCTTTATCTTATGAAAACATTTTCTTAATACTTGTGTTATCAGCACTCCCTGTCCAGTGAATGGAGATATTTATTTTCTCTTGGAAAACAGACATGTTCTCTTTCCCTGCTTTCTGTTTTGCATACTTAACCTTCTATAATCACATCTGCAAGTCATTCTGCCTGCCTTCTCCTTCTGAAATGTGTTGTTGGCCCAGCAGGGAGGGTCACCATAGGAAAGCTGAAGCAGAAATGATGAAGGTAATGCTGTGCTAAGAGAACAAGGTGCTTTCTGTTTATATCTGAATAAAACAGTTTATCTCCTAGACTGTGCCCATTGCTCAAACCTAGAGAAAATCAGCCTTTCTCTTTCACCAAGGAAGGGAACCCTACTCTTACATCTAATCTGTGAGGTAGACTTTCCTGAGTGCTGAGGAAGAAACTCTGCTCTTATCTTCAGTCAATGAGGCAGCCTATACAGTGATAGCTTACTGTCTTTCCATGTGGAGAAAGGAACCTGATAATAGCTGCATCTGCACAGCAGAAGTAATCTGGTTTGACACTACTTTAACTGCTATGGCTCAATGTGATGGAATTTTGAGAGTTGTAGTTTGTTGTGGCACCAGAGCAAAGCTCTAAAGAATTCTTCCAAGATTTCCCAGAATTCCATAGCATTGAGCCATGTCAGTTAAAAAGGGTGTCAACCTGGATTATTTCTGCAGAGCAGATGCAGCCAATGTCAAGGCACAGTTTGGAAAGTTACTCTAAAAGAAAAATACAATGATATGCTGAAACCACACATAATGGAACCAACCAAATGACCCTATCACTCTGGTTATGGATTTGTCTATGTGTATATGCATACCTGTCTGTTTGAGACTGGGTAGTTTGGGTTATTTTGGGGGTTTATTAGTTTTGCCTGCCTCTGAAAAAACAATGTTGCCAATGTGCTGTTTTTGTTTGGATTGTAGCTTTGCCTATGTGTGTTTCCTGAAGCATCACTATCTTTGGAGAAATCATTATTTTTAATATTTTTTTTTTGTGAGATAGATATGTGTTATGCAAATGTGGGAGCTCAAAACCAACTTCTGCTGTATACACAGTGGTTTGGAGAATTTGGTTGTTTGTGACCAGCCAGTCCTCCTGGACTGCATCCATACAGCAGAAATAATTCAGTTTGATGCCACTTTAACTGATATGACACAATGCCATGAAATTCTGGGAACTGCAGTTTTGTGAGACATTTTGTGTTCTGTGTCAGAGAGCTCTGATGCCACAACAAACTACAATTCCCAGAATTCCATAGCATCGAGCCATGGAAGTTAAAGTGGTGTCAAACTGGATTATTTCTGCTTTGCAGGTGCAGCCCTGGTAGCCATTCTGTGGTTGTGCGGCTCCCTCAGCCTCTGAAGAAAATGGGGAAAAAAATTAATAGGCCCCTTCCAGGAGTCAAAATAAGGTAGTTTGTAACATAACAAAATGCCATATGAGGTTGCTGTTTTTGTTTTCAAAAGGCTGTGGACACTTGAACACTTCCTCCCAAATTTGAAGCTACAGGGAACATTTGTTTTTTAATGTATTGCAAGTGGAAAGAAATTAGCCAGGGCCTGAGGACTAAAATATAGTCCTGTCTTTCTAGTTCTTGTCAAGAAATCTTTTATAACAATGTATCATTTCACCTTAAAAGGCTCTTTTGGCTGTACAGTTCTCTGCCCATATACTACTGGAGAGTTGTGAGTTCATTCAGTACTGACTCAAGGGGAAAAATGTCACCTTGTGAATCATCAATGCCATGTAAAGGAACATCTGGATTTTCCTGCAGGACTTATCCTTGTTCCTTGGCCTCAACTTTCTTATATAAGAAGACAGTCTTATAGAGGTGTGATGCATCCATTTAAATGAAACCTTTCCTTCCTTCTTTATTTTTTAAAAAAGCTTAGCTAGGTTTGGCGGTTACATTATACAACTAGGAATATAGTTAGGGACAGCAAGCCATACACATTGGCCAGGAGATTTGGAGTGTAATGAAAAGGCAGCTAATTGCCAATTATTTGCTATTGTATCTTTAAAACTACTAGAAATGGGGAGGACTGCTTGAGGATTTTCCCCATCAAAAATCTTACCTTCTGGGTTGCATGCACCATAACATGGATAGGTGTGAAGTGGCAATAACTACGGTTTGAGTTTTTCTTATCTGAAATGCTTGGGATTTTGGATTCTTTCAGATTTTGGAATATTTGCATATACCTTATCAGATGTCTTGGAAGTTGGATTCAAATCTAAGCATGAAATTCATTTATGTCTTGTATGCATCTTATACACATAGGTTGACATTAATTTTATAAACAATATATATTTTTTTGTTTTAGTGGAGTAGTATGCTTGTAAATCCAGCAGAACCAGGGAACAAAAATCCAAGCTTCTAAAAGTTGAGCTTTTATTGTTATTGTTGAAAAAATAATAACAACAAGCAAAGTAAAATACAGTCCACTATAGGATCACATCTTGCTGATGTGGCTAAACAAGAATAAAACTACAGATCCATGTTTCCAGATCTTAAGGCTACATTATATAGCAATATAAACATCTTACAGATCCATTGCAAGAAATAAAGAGAAACAGAGAGCGATCCAAAGGAAGCAAATAATAATATCAATGCCAAGCACAGAGTTTCTCAGTCCAGCCCCTCTCCACCTTTTTGGGTGTTACCCTTCAAGTTGATTGGATGTTCTGTATGTGGTGTTTGTTAACCCAGCCTCTTGTTGTTCACCATCCACCACGTGATCTACTTTCCCATACTAGCTTTTATTATTGTTATTATTATGTAAACAAGGCTGCTTTCCCAGCTAGAATCTTCTATTGTTATGTCTTTCTGGCCATCTGGACTGAGTTTTTTGTGTTTTGCCTAGAAGCTGTTCTCAAGTGGAAAATTACAGACACACACATCTCTACATTTCACCTGCATAGCCCATCTATATTCTGACAATCCACTCCTGAAATGTATAGATGTGTGTATGAAACACACTAATATATGTTGT
>JAIPUX010001880.1:3243454-3254456 GCA_020142125.1 Phrynosoma platyrhinos | reverse complement strand
TGAGTCGATTGACTTAGGAGTTTATCACACGTACACACACACACACACACACACACACAATCACACATACACAAAAGAGCAACTTATCCCTGCTGGGATAGAGTCAATGGATACAATTGGGAATTTTAACTTTAAAAATGCCTCCAATGACCCCAGCCTACTGCATCCCTGCTAAATCCCGGCTCTCAGTAATTCTCAGCTGGCCGATTTACAAACACAGGAAGCTCCCAAGTTTGCAAATCAGCTGGATGAGCATGTCTGGGAGCCAGGAATTAGGCAGAATGCAGTCACCCAGTGGAGTTGGTAGCATTTTTAATGCAATATTTCCTGGTTGCATCCTGTAAGTGACTCTATCCCAATAGGGGTAAGTCACTTTTGGGAGGATGCAATAACTCCTCAGGCTCAATTGATTGCTTCAGTGAATTGACTTGGACTCAGTTCAGCAGTGATGCACTGATTTGACTTGACATGTTTATTTTTAGCAACTGACTTGCCGGCATCATTCACTTCAAGCAGCAGACAAGATCAGTCCCTTGAGTGCAGGATGCAATTCTTGGAGAGGAACATGTATTTGGCAATGGGCTTGAGGTGAAAGGATTCTTTGAAAGCTTTTGAAAAGTGGGACAGGCTGCCAAGCAGACTTCAACCTCTGCCTCAAATCAATTGCTTAATGTGTTTGTTGTTCCCCTTTGAGAAATGCAACCTACCCCCTTTTTTCTGTTAAAAGTTGGCTCCCAAACTTGACTTGGGACTTGAAGGTAGAAACTTGAGACTTGGCTTAAGACTTGGAATAAAATACATTTCTGCTAGGAATCAACATCTGGAGGAATATACATTTCCCACTTTGGTATGTACTCACATTGGCTGAGATGTTTTCCCTCCCCAATGCTCCAGTGGTGGCATCACTTGAACAGATGGATGACTTTATTAGTTTGGATTTCTTCAATTCATTCCCCTTTTTAAATTTAGAAAGAAATTTGGCAATTTATCTAAGTTTTTGTTAAAAATAAAGGCAACAAAATTTATCCTACATCTTCAGATGAAGGAGAAGTGAAAAAAGGAGGAAGGAACCTCAGCAATCTAAGATATGAAGATAATATTATATTACTAACAGAAAACTTCATAGATGTGGAACAATTACTAAGGAAGGTCAAAGAAAAAAGTGCAAAAATAGGTTTAATGCTGAACATAAAGAAAACAAAAATAATGACCACAGAAGATCTACATAAATTCAAACTAGACAATGGGGAAATTGAACTAGTTGAAACTGAAATAGCTAAAATTGAAAGTTCCCATATGTTGGATAAAACATTGTTCAGAATGGAGACTGCAGTCAAGAAATCAGAAGAAAAGAAGAAATAGGAAGAGCAGCTATGAAAGAACTAGATAAGATCCTAAAGAGTAAAGCTGTACAATTGACCTAAAGTTAAAATCACCCCAGCCACTCTGTTCTCCATAACCATGTGAGTCCTGGAAAGTGAAGAAATCAAGTAAGAAGAAAATCAACTATTTTGAGATTTGGTGCTGGAGAAGAGAGCTGAGGATACTGTGGACAGCCAAAAAAACAAATAAATGGGTCTTTGAACAGATCAGCCCTGAAGTTTCCATGGAAGACAAGATGATCAAATGAAGCTGTCATACTTTGGTCACATCATGAGAAAGTAACTTACTGGAAAAGACAATAATGCTAGGAAAGGTAGAAGGTAGCAGAAAAAGAGGAAGACCTCATGCCAGATGGATAGATTTCGGGGTTTGGAGATTTCTCATTAAAAGGGTTGCCATGAGTCAGGGCCAACTATAGAACAGTTAACAACAACAAAGACAACATTAGCACTTATTTCCAAAGATCTGTTCAACATTGTTCAAAGTACAGGCTTAGATCTAAGACAGTTTACCATTAGGTTATCCTCCTAAATCATTTATTGAGCCATGTGTCATAGATTGTAACTGAAGCCTGCCATTAGTGTTAAAGAGGCACTTTCAAGCTGACTTCCACTGCTATACCCAACCCTCAAAGGGGAATGGTAGTCTAGGCTGATTCACAAGATTGTCCTCTTGCCCATTATGGGCCTTGAGATCCGAGGGGCAAATCTGAAGAAATCAGTTTCATCAAAGAGGTATATGTTGAGTGCTCAGTGTAGATGCAAGCTTTATTCATGTCCCAGACATCTTAAAATATACTCCTATCAAGGCCATCCTGAACTATTAAGAAAGACAGGACATAAATCAGAAAAATCATTGTCAGCATCATAATATTGATGTTTTGTCCTTGAAATCACAGCTGTGCCAGAACCAGTAATACTAGTTCCACTGGAAGATTAAATATTCTATTAAACAGTAGTGTATTTCATTTTAAACAATTGGTTATGTCCAGTTTATCACTGACAGGTCCTTCAGAAAATGGAAGTGGGTAAACTATTGCAGAATAAGCACCAGAACCTAAGGGTGTTACAGGTACACGCAAATGTCTCTGTTGTCTTTCTATACAGTGATAGAAACTGTATACTTGCTATTAAATAATGCTGGGTCTAAAGGGCCATGACAATATAAATATTTCACTTTTGAGAACAGTGCCTATATTTTAATTGGCAGCACTAATACCAGGCACCTGTTTCTCTCCCTCCTTTCCCTTTCAATTCTGTTAATTGTAGCAAGATTACAATCTGTTACCTTAACCACCACTCTTTGGCTCATAGATTCTCAAGAATGATCCTCTTTAATTAACAAAACAGAAAGCAAACTCTGTTCCCCTCTCCCCCTCCCTTTTTAGTACGATTACATTTTACTTCTTGTGTGTAGTTAAGTGGAAGCCTGAGAATCTTCAAAGACAACCCTCCTTTCATTCTTGGATAAGCCAAGGTGATAGTGGGCTTGATACAGATCTCACAACCCATGTAATTTCATTCCATCAACAAATTTTTTATATGCTGTGAGATTAGAATCAAGCCACCTGCAGGACGTTTTCCTTGCCAAATTGCAGCAATTATCTTGGCGGATAACACCTTCGGGCCTCATCATTATGGCTTTGCCTGTTGATCTTAATTTTTGTGAGGGATGCTCAGAACCTCTGACAATCCAATTTTTCCTTGTTTTCTGTTTCATCTCTTTAAGGGGAAAGCAAGATAGGTAATATTGTAGAGTTTTCCCACATTGTTCTTCTGCTAATGGAAATTCTCCATAGTCCAATTGATCATTTAATCAATATTCAATAAGGCTAACTTATTTTGCTCTCTGCTGCTTGACACATCTGTTATACTTTTAACAGCTGCAAGACAGACAGAAAAATAGGAGTGAAGTCTTCCCAATCACCGCTTACCTTTGTCTGCTGAATTTCCAGTTAGGGGGGAAGCAGACGGGTGGCACGGGGCCGCCC
Source organism: Phrynosoma platyrhinos (assembly GCA_020142125.1). NCBI lineage: Eukaryota > Metazoa > Chordata > Lepidosauria > Squamata > Phrynosomatidae > Phrynosoma > Phrynosoma platyrhinos. Next base: position 3,251,083 of record JAIPUX010001880.1, on the reverse strand, counting down.
TGGGAAGCTGCGGATCGAGGCCGAGGTATCCGCACTCCTCGGCCCCAAGCCACAGCGTCCCAGGCCCAGGAAAAAATGCTAAAATAGCGCTTCTTCAGCAAGACGCCAAAGGTGCACCACAAAAGGCCTCCAGCGCACCTTTGATGCCTCTCCCACTGCAGCGTGTGTGGACGCTGCAGCGGAAGTGCGTCATCGAAGCGCTGGCCATGCAGAGCGACGGGCACTCTGATGACGTATTCGGGAAGGGGTTGGGGCACCCAGTGTGAGGCTGCCCCTCCCCTTCCTGGCCTCGAAAATGGCACTTTGTGCCATCTGCTTAGGCCCTTAGTCACTACACAAAGGATCTTATCGCTCTGTTAAAATAAAGTGTCTTACCTCTCCAAAATTGAATTTTAATTCAGGCTGCATCCAGATGCTATCATAAGGATTTTGCCACCAAAACTACCACCTGAATCCAGTCCAGATCCCAGGAGCACTCAGTATGCCTCTTTTAGAAATTGGGAGTTTTCTGACGTAAGAAAAAATGGCTCCTGGAGTGCTCCTGGGACCAGGGCTGGACCTGGGCTGTATTCTGCTGGTGGTTTTTGCAGCAAAATCCTTGCAATACTATCTGGATGCAGCCTGCATTAAAATTCAGTTTGGGAGAGGTAAGATGCTTTATTTATCAGAGTGATAAGCTCCTAAGAGTGCATCAATGCTGTAATGGAACCAGGGTTTGAAGTGCAAGATTAGCAAGGATGATGATGTCATTTCCCACTACAGCCTTGAACATTCCTGTTCCTTCTGAATGTAGGTGCAATCATTATTGTATGTGTGTGAAAACATCCATAATATATCTTTATTTTGTGGTGGCTTCTTTCAGAAGAGGAAATGAAGACCCATTAACTTTTTAAAATTTGGAGATGGAACTAGTTATAGCAGGTTTGGATCTATGCCACTGCCTGAATTTTTGGGCCCTTCTGGAAGTTGTGGCTATGAAGACTGTCCTGATGAGTGTTTACACTATACCACTGGATTGCCAGGGTGAAAAGTGGCACATTCCTATATGTGCACTTAGTCAGGAGTCCAAAGGTAGCCTTTACTCTCAAAGGCTGGAGGTGACATGCTAGCCATCTTCTAATAACTGAAGTTCTGCTAGTTGAAAGATGCAGTAAGGTTGCATTGTGCTATTCCAGAGAGTAGGGTCTCTTTTACACAACACAATCATAGCATTTGGCACCATTTCAACTGTCATAGTTGTGTTCTGGTGACACAGTGGTTAAATGTCAGCACTGCAGCCACTGACATATAAAACACAAGGTTGTGAGTTTAATTCCAGCCAGGGGCTCAAGCTTGACTCAGCCTTGCATCCTTCCAAAGTCACTAAAATGAGTACCCAGCTTGATGGGGCCAATTAGCTTACAGTTGCAAACTACTCAGAGACTGCAGAATCCTGGGAAAGTAGAAATCCCAGGATTCCATACTGTAGATCCAAGCAATATGAAGCAGTATGTAAATGAAGCTGTTATTGCTATTGCTATTCCATGGAATCCTGGGATTTGTAGTTTGTTAAGGTGACTAGAACTCTGTAGAAAAAAAGTCTAAATAACACAGGAAAGTAGAAATCCCAGGATTCCATACTGTAGATCCAAGGTAGTTAAAAGTGGTATCAAAGTGCTATAATTGTGTGGTGTGAAAGCAACCTAGGGGATAAACTAATAAGTTTAACATACAAGAGAGAGATTTCAGTAAATAAATGGAGGACTTCCTATGAAATCTATCTGACAGCAGAATGGACTATTTTAGAGGATGCTGAGTTCTCTATCATGGATATATATTTTTTTAAACTTTGGATGGCCATCTGTCAGAAATGCTTTAGCTATGGATTTTCTGCATTAGCAGGTGGTTGAATAAAATGAGCCTTGGAGTCTCTCCAATTCTACAATGTTATGGTTCTAGAAGAAACAAAGAAATATATACAGGCAGTCAAGAATAAGCAACAGAAATATGGTGCAGATGAGTACATGTGGGATAATTAACATATGGAGGTTAGAGTAAGGGTCACTAGATGGGTGAGTGCTCACCCATTAAGCATTTATTATCTCCACATTTAGTAATCTTTTAGGAGTAAGACTCCTGTTTGCAGCAATTAAAAGTCAGTTCACACAGGCTTATGTACCACTTAATTTCTAGTCACTTGACAATTTGCAGCTGACTGTGAAGACTGGACATTTTGACAGTTTTCTTTTCTCCCATTTGTGCATTTTTTAAGTCTCAAGTTCTTTCCTTGTTGTTGTTGCTAGCTGCTCTTGAGTCAATCTTGAATCATGGCAACCCTTTGTATGAGACATCTCCAAGATCCCTACCCTCCACTATTATGCTTATTTCCTGAAAATTCATGCCCATCAGCTCCCTGATTGAATCTATCCATCTGGCGTGTGGCCTTTCTCTCTTTCTACTGCCTTCTACCTTTCCTAGCATTATTGTATTTTCCAATGATTCATGCCTTGTTATGGTGTAGTCAAAGTATAACAGCCTCAGTTTAATCATCTTGGCTTCCAGGGAGAGTTCAAGCTTGATTTGTTCAAGGAGCCATTTGTTTGTTGTCTTGACTGTCCACAATATTCTCAGCCCTCTTCTCCAGCACTATATGTCAGATGAGTTGTTTTTCTTTTTTATTCATTTTCTTCACTGTCCAGTTCACACATCCATACTTGGTGATGGGGAATACAATGGATTGGGCAATTCTAACTTTAATGCTCAGTTGTACATCTGTACTCTTTAGGATCTTGTATAGTTCTTTCATAGCTGCCCTTCCCATATCTATTCTTATTCTTATTCTTGACCGAATTCTCCATTCTGATCAATGTTTGATTCAAGGTATGGGCAATCTTTAACTATTTAAATTTCCTCATTGTCTGAATATTTGTAGATTCTCCATGGTCATTGTTTTTGTTTTCCTTATATTCAGCAACAAGCTTGCCTTTACACTGTCTTCCTTGACCTTCCTTAGTAATTTCCTTAGTATTTTTTTTGGGGGGGGGGAGAGAAATAAATTTGGATATTTTCTTATTTAAAATCCAAACAAACAGTGAAATTCTAACCCATCCTATCTGTACCAAGTATATTCATTCAATAGCGCTACTATTTACAACATAAAGGGAATTCAAGCTTTAAGGAAAAAGAAACTGGAAGGGAGGAGGGTGGAAACACTAATTAAAAACACAAACATGGCTGTATGTAAAGCAATTCAATCCTGGTTGTATAGGGCTAAGGACTTGAAGACCTCTGCCTGGGTGGGTAAATTTGTTTATTTCTTTCTCTTACATGTGAATTGTTTTAATCTCATTTTTTTTCCTTATCAACTAAAAATGATAATGTAACATTAGTCCTCAGAGAGAAGTAGCTTGCTTCCTTTTTGTGAAGTGACCTAATTTTGTATGTCCTCTCCTTTCCTTGGATTTTTTCCCCATGCAATCTTCCCCAGTTGTTGGCCCTTGCAGGAAACTATAACATTACAAACACAAAGGATCACTCTTGTCTGGGAATCAGTTTATTGGTGCAACAAAATCGGAAATACATTCTGAACTAATCACATCTCTGTAAGTTTCCGTTATCAGAACCTTGGGAGACTTGGATGGAAATGGGTGGGCTTCAGGACCTTGATTCCAATCAGTGGGCATTGTTGATCTTGATTCCAATCAGTGGGCATTGTTCACCTCTCTCTTTCTCCCTCTTTCCTTGAACATGCTTCCACAAGAAAGGAAGGAAATTTTCTAATTTTTACCACTTATTGCCTTCCTCTGTGTTACCCAAAGTGCTGGGGTCCAGCGAGGATGCCCACAATATGTCTTGGGTGAATTTAACATTAGCTCAAATGAGAAATACAGTAAGGCTGGGGTAACAGCAGTCCAGGATAGCAATCCAAATGTATACCAGGTTTGAATCACACAGAAATCTAAAGGCAAATAGAAATAGGCATTGTATTTTTATTAGAGGAATAATCACAACACACACACACACACAAAACAACAACAACACATACACTCACACACAAACAAAAGAGCTAGGAAGCAAAAGGTGGTAGAAGTGGAATAATTTAATGCCTTACTAATAGAGATATGTTACCAACATGGATCTTGATTCCAATCAGTGGGCATCTGGAATAGAGAAGACTGAATAGCTGTTGCAGTAAGGGGGGTGGTGGTTAGCTGGTGTATTGAGGAGCCTAGTCTAGTCAAACCACCAAAATGTCTGCCAGCTTGCAAACTAGAACAAATAATGGCTGTTTTATTAGCTACATAGAATTATGCGCCTTTGCAGACTGCCAGAAATAGTGCAAATTGAGTCCACTTTAAGGATTAGAGTTAGTGCTAGGGAATCATGGGAATTGTTTTCTGAGACATTGAGCATTCTCTGTCAGAAAGCTCTGGTGCCACAATAAAGTACGGTTCCCATGATTCCCTAACCCTAACTCTTAAAGTGGACTCCATTTGCACTATTTTTGTCTTGGGGGCAGAAACCAAGGCTTAAAAGAATTAGAAGCCATGCTAAATGGTTTCCCAGGTGGATAGTTAGGTAATTGTTGTGAATACATCATACAAAGGGATTTGCCAGTGCTTCCCTGTCCTGGGTAATCACAATCACCTCCTTTGGCCATGATCCTCTCACTGATTCTGTAAACAAAAGGGATTATGCTGGGGTCTTGGGGAATCTCATCATGGTGGGTGCCTTATAGACCTTGGCTAGTCCTAACTGGTTTTTGACAAGGTCAGTCATCCATAGTGGGGTCAAGCCTAGGTCATCCCCCTAGCTTCCCTTTTATTTATTAATTTGATATAAAAATATGAGGTGCAATCAGAGGTCTGGTCCCAGGGTAACTTGTGGAATTCTGACAACTTTGGGCCTTTGCAGACTGCCAGAAATAGTGCACATTAAATTGAGGCACTGCCCTGGCTCAGTGCTAGAGAATCATTTATTGTGGCACCAGAGCTCTCTAACAGAGAAGGCTCAATGTCTCAGAAAAAAATACAGTTCCCATGACACCCTAGCACTGAGCCAGGGCAGTGCCTCAATTTAATGTGCACTATTTCTGGCAGTCTGCAAAGGCCCTTTCTTTTTCTCTTTCAAAGGCTCATCTTCTTCTTCTTAACTGCTTGCGAGCACAGTGAAAAGGTTTTGGTTGGCTGGCTGGCTGGCTGGCTGGCTGGCTGGTTACAATATTAAACCTAAAATTATTATTCCCCCTTTATTTCTTTACAGCTTTGAAAGGATTTGGCTAGGTGATTTTATCATTGAGCAGTCTTGGTTTTGTCATATTTATAACCAAGAATTCTTGTTACTGACAACTCTGATAGTCTAAATTATTCATCACTTAAAGTTTAATTCATGTGTGTTAGACCCTTTTATTGCCTCATTAAAAGGGACAAAGAGGGATTGACCAAGTGAATGCCTCCTAACAACAGGGCCAACATGTCTAGAGGAGGCAGTTGTAAGTCATGTGATGAAAAAGCCTTGTCTCAATCACTCCATTATTGCCTAACAGTGTTCAACATTCCATTTTTTTTTTATTTTTTTTTGCTAAGGTATCAGAATGTGTGCTAGCTTCCAAACTCTAGAGATTATTGGATGAAACAGGTAATCTTGTTCCATTTCAATCTGATTTCAGGTTTGCTTATGGGACAGATAGGACCTTGATTCCCCTGGTGAGCAGTGAGAATGTGTCCCTCTTGGTTCTGCAGGACCTATTGACAATCTTCAATATCATGGACAATGGAGGGGAAAGCCCAGAAGGTGATACGGGGGGGGGGGGGGGGGGTTGTACCTGTTAGAGTCCTTTGCTGTTGGCCTATAAAATATGTTGTTGCTGTTGTTGTTATTGTTATGTGCCTTCAAATCATTTTGGACGTATTGGGTTTTCTTGGCAAGATTTGTTCAGAGGAGGTTTGTCATTGTTTTCCTTTGAGGCTGAAAACATGTGACTTGCCCAATGTCACCAGTGGGTTTCATGGCCAAGTAAATTGAACCCTGGTCTCTGGAGTCATAATCCAATGCTCAAAGCACTATGCTACACTAGCTCCCTGAACAGTGTGAAGTTCCTTAGGACTCTGTTTTTTCATCCATGCTACTCAACATGAAACTACCATTACAGATTGCCTAGCAGTGTAAGATTTGGTGATGCCAGTATTCTGATGGAATTAACTCTGTTTCACCTTTTGCCCAAATTACAAGAAAGTTGTTTCAATTTTAAAGCAATGTTTTACATCACTAGTGGATTGGATGACAGCAACACATTGAAGCTCAATTCAAACAATATAGAGATGCTCCTAGATAGTCAAGAGGAGGAATGGGGAATAAAGACACAACCTGTGCTGGTTGTGGTTACACTCTCTCTGAAGATTCAGTTGTGTGAAATCCTGGACTCGGGCATGTGCCTGGAGGTCTGGGTAGTCTTCTACAAACTTAAAGTTAGTGTACCAACTGTACTTTTTTGTAAAGGTATCTAATCTGGCCACAGTAACATATGCATAGTTACATCACATTTGGATTAGTATAATGTGTTCAACATGAGTCTGCCTTTGAAGAATGATTGGAAACTTTAGTTGGTACAGCCACTTTGTTTATTAGGATTGGTTACGGGGAGGATACAACTCTCTTGCCACTAATGCACTGCCTCCTGCCACAATTTACAATTTTATTATGTATAAAGCCCCATACAGCTTAGGCCAGGGGTAGGCAACCTTTTTGAGCCGGGGGCCGGGTTGCTGTCCCTCAGACAATTGGGGGGGCTGAAGCACCAAAAATAAATAAATAAAAATAAATAAATAAAAATAAACAAATAAATAAATACAAACATGCATGCACACACTCTCAACCCCAGAAAAGTCATGGCAAAACCCCTGTGGAGATTTTGCCAAGAAAATCCCCAAGAACAAGTAATAACAACAACAGTCAATATCATCATGGGAGGCAGTGGTGGGTGGCTGCGGCAGCAGGACCGGCCTGGGGCTGGTCCAAAGGCATTGGGGGTGCACATCTGGCCCCTGGGCCTTAGGTTGCTTACCCCTGGCTTAGGCCCATGGTATCTGACAGATCATATTTCCCTATATGAGTCTGCCTAATCCTTAGGAGTCCTTATCCCAGATGCACATAGACATAGATGAGGATGTAAGGTATGGTCTTCTCAGTGGGTTCCCTCAGGCTCTGAAACTCCCTTTCTGGGAAGCAAGAATGATTCACTCTTTGCTGTCCTTTCATCAACAGGAAAAATATTTTTATTCCAAGAGACCTAGGGGAACTATATGTTCCTAAAGAAAGAGGTTTGGAAAGGGCTGTACTTTTTAATTGCACTGTTCTGAAACTTTTTTATTTTTTATTTTTTTGTTTTTAAATTATTTTTATGTGATCAATTGTTTAGTTGCATTTAAATGTTGATCAATGATACATTTTTGTGTTTTTTTAAAATAAATTTATTAAATGACAGAGATAGAAACATACATAAAAAAGGACAAACAATAAACAACACCACAAATACATAATATATAATACAGATGCGTAGGAGAATGAATACAATGAAACATAAATTGAAAAATAAAGAAGAAGAAAAAACACTAAACAAAGAGTTGACTTCCTGGATTTTGTTTTGATCTA
>JAIPUX010001880.1:3099813-3118863 GCA_020142125.1 Phrynosoma platyrhinos | reverse complement strand
TCTAAATGCAGACTTAATATCACACTTAGCTAAAAGGGCTCCCATGCCAAAATCTCTAATCATCTTAACTGCTGAGTTGAACGATGTGTAGTTAACAGAGGTAAGCCCAGGATCAATAGCTCGTTCACTGACTCACCCTTTGGATATGATAAATTAAGAATCAACCTAAATTCCCCAGGGGCTTTTTTTTAGGAACTACACCCAAAGGAGATAAGCGAAGTGTGGGGATAGGCAGCTGATCATGGGGTCCTGAAATCCTTCCTGAAGCTATTTCTTTAGCTAATTTCTCCCTCACAATGTTCAGCAAGTCCCTCACGGAATGAGCATTGGGTGCATAACGATGAATCTTAGGGCCTGTACAGGGAATACAAAAGCCTCAGGAAAAACCTTGAAGTAAATAGATAGCAGCCTCCTCATTAGGGTAAACCTTCAGCCACACCACCATAGTGTCTAACTTAATTGGTGATGGGGCCTTTCCCCCCAGGCAAAGCTGGCTGTGGGGCAGTACCCACTCCTGCTCTTTTGCCTCTACTGCAGGAGGTTCCAGGGTGGCCACCCCCACAGGTGTTACACTTGTGCTCAAGCCTGCAGGGTTGTCTTTTACACATATCAGCATTAACTAAAAACAATTCCATCTTTTACTATGATCCTCGGCTCAGGATCCCTAAAAGTCAGAGTAAATCAATCAATATATTCCCCCTTCCTATTCCTTTCTTTAATGGAAAGGGGAAGGTGTGAACCAAGGGGTGTAGACATTCCAGTGTAAGGAGTAGCCTCCACATTCCCCACAGCTCCAGATAACAAAGGAGCACTGGAAATAGACACCACAAGTGTGGTGCTAGCAACAGTGGAAGGCTGACCACCCTGCACCCAAGTGTCAGGGACCTGTGAAGTTGCAGGTGCCTGCATGAGTGCATCCAAAACCACAGGATTGGGTCATTCCAAAGCCACACCCTGACCCACCTGCCCACCCGGAGCCCATACTGAGGTAGGCCATTTAGCACGTGCAATATTAGGAGACAAACCTGAAACTGAAGCTTGCTGGGAAGCTTCACCAACTGACCACACCAGTCCCCCGAAGTGTGGCCCCACAACAGCTCAGGTGTCAACCACAGCAGAGGCAGCAGCAGCTTGATCACCTCTCTATTCACTACTTGTTTGCTACATTGCACCACCTGGAAGAAACACCCCTTGTAAGAGGTTGTATAAATCAGCCAATGTTGGCTGCTCAGACACAGGGGCAGCTGCACCCTTTGTCCCCACACCCAGGACTCTTTTCAGGAGATCCCACACATCGGCAATAGTGGGGTGCCTGGCCTCCACTGCTGAAACCACCGATGGACCCGGTGTAGCATCTACCACCTGAGGCTCAGATGCCAAAGAAGTGACACTTCATTGTTACTAGCACCCAAAGGTCTGGAGATCAAGCTGGTGGCTGTAGCTTTTAGCTCCTTCTGTGCAAGTTGATTGCAAAGCGCCACACAGGCCTGAACAGTTTTGCCCAGTTGTGCCACCTGGGCAGAAATCTCATCGTCTCTGCTGCTGAACTGTGAAGGCCTTTTTGAAGCAGAGTGACCTGAGCTAGGCATGGCTGAAGCCGCGTGCCTCTTGGATTGGGCCTTACTATGTGGCATCTTAAACTTAGTGAATGGAACGTGGGCCCAAGCCAAATCACCCAACCATGGATGATTACCACCAGGCCAGCAGGCCGCCCTTTCCCAAGTCTCAAAGGAGACACAACAGCTAGGAAGTGTCACTGGCAACCACCAAGAGGGAAAGGTGTCCACCGAAGGTCCTTGCGGATCCCTCACTTGAAGACTGCCATTTTCTACACACTCACTGCTGGGGAGAAGTGTAACCAACCCTCCCGAACCAGCGATGGGGTCCTGACCTTACCAGTCCGGGGTTCCCGGAGCATCTCTGGGCCTGAAATCCAGTACCAGATCCATGCACCCAGTGAAAGATGCCTCCTGCAAAGCCCTCCTCGGGTGTACATCCTCAAGAATTGGGGATGCGGAGGTGGAACAGGCCCAAGAGGACTGGCCCAAAGGCCTCACTCACCCCCCATGGGTTGCTCAAGGAACTATACCTGAGCCCCAGATACAAGTGAGCATAAAAGTAGGCAAAAGCCAAAAACAGCCAAAGCCAAGCAAACCCAAAGAGCAGAGCGATGTTACTTGCTCAGTTCCAACTCGAAAATGGCTGCCTCCACGTGGCAGCACAGAGCTATAAATAAAAAACTCTCGTTCCAAGTCTCGTGAGACCAGTAGCACTGCGAAACTTGGAGCAGCAACCAAACAACCCGATTGGACAAGGCGTGCAGGTGTTCCTATTCCCCTGTGCACCTTGACCAACCAGGCTTCTCTTGTCTTTATTTGGCCAGCACAAGAAACCCCTCCCGACTCATCTATTGCATCTATTTATGCTATTAAATAATTAGAGAATTTATTGATTGATTTAATTTAATAAATTAAACTGTCTGTACTTCAGTCCATAGCTGGCTCCTATATTTGTTAATACATTTCAGCTGTATTCTGTACATCTAATATGGCTTGTAGTTTATCCCTTACTTATGCATAAAATAGACCCACTGAAAGCAATAAAGATTCAGTCACTTCAGTGATTTTACTTTGTTTAATAAAGTCTGGATCCAACACAGAGTTCCAGTTATCTTTACAACCACTGTGAAAATCAAGCATTAGGGTACTTATATTGCAAAACTGGGAAGTGGGATCTGTAGATTTAAGAATGAGAGATATTTCTATGATCACCTAATGAATTCATGATGGACAAATATGAATTGGACTCTTCCTGCTTCCTGCTTCAGCTTCAGTCATCATCCTCCAACAATTCCATATAACCATTGTGGAACATGACCATTAGGTACATAGTACTCAACCCAGGACATGGAATTTGAGAGGAATGGGTAGTTATTTTATACGATAGGCCTTATTTATTTATTTATTTATTTATTTATTTAATTCATTTATATTCCACCTTCCTCCCATTAGAACTCCTAGTTGCTGTTGTTATTTTGTCATTATTAATTATTAATATTTTATTTATTTAATTAAAATTTAAACAATTACCCAAAAAAGGATTTTTATGTATTGGATTATACAGAATTATACAGAATGGTGAGATCCAACTTTTTTACTTGGCATGTTGGACAACCAAATAGAGAAGAGATATGGAAGAACATGTAGTTTTATAGTTATATGTAAAACTTGTTTCTCTGTGTTGTTGCTACTTTTTGTATACATTAAATATTTTTTTTAAAAAAAAATATGAGACTCAGGGAGGACTTTTTAAAATAATGGTTTTATAACTGTTTCCTTCAGGAAAGCTGGAACCCAGTTTTGTTTTAAAAAGGAATTAACAACTCCCTTTACCCATTCAGACAGTCCTTCTCTAGCTCTTTTAATACCCCAGGAAGGGTAAGGCTCTAACACACATGTGATGACAGGAATCCTGTCCACCTTCTCAGGTTGCACAAACTGAAAAGTATCCATTGTCACAGGACAAGCAGGGGCCAAAGTTACAGCCACTGGATCTGTATTAATTATAGCACCCATGTTCCAAGCAATTTTATCTGAAAAGTTTCAGGCAAATTGTTTGCAGTGAGTTGCCAAGTGGTCTGGATTTTCCTGTAATGGGCCAGTGTGCAAAAGACCCTTGACTACTCAAAACAGCTGCACTGGCTGGCATTTTGCAGATGCAATAGGCACAATTATTGTCTTGGAATCTTCATATTTAACCTTTCCTTTTATTTGTCCTAACTTCTAAGGAAACAAAAAAGATATTTAGAAAATTTTCATTTATTTATTCCATCTGTAAGTAGGGGGAATTCTCCCTAGTCTGTCCTTCCAAAGACAAGATAGAAATGTTCATCAGTTTTACAAATGCATAATTGTTTGAATACATGTTACATATATGCATGCTCCTTGTTTTGTGTCTCAGCATTTTACCTGGGGATGAGCTCATGTGCATGTGTGATCGGCCATGTTGCCCTACTAGAATTCTTTTTTGATGATTGTGGCATGCCATACTACTTTGGATTATGGTAATTATTGATCATGATGGTTTGACATTATCCATGGGGGCCTATCCAGCCTAGCCCAGCCTGGCCAAAACCCACTCCTCCTTCATGTTAAAGAATCATTTGAATATACTTGAATTCACTTGGGTTGCTTTGCACTTATCCCAGAGGTGTGTCCCCCCCCCCTTCTAGCTCAAAAACGGCCCTTTAAAGCATCCGTTTTTATAAAGCAATCATGTATGGGGTTGAAATGGATCTTTCCTTTTGTGTCCCAGTATGATATTTGACCATGTTAGAGAGAGCACAAAACAGGTTACAAAGAAGAAGGAAGCATGTAGGAAAGGGGGGAAAAAACAAAGGAAAAGAATGAAGTATAAATTTCTTGTGTTAAGCATGCAATGTTAAGAGCTCATCTAGCAGTTTAATGAGGTACTACCTTTTCCATCTTTCTCCCTGTCACTATGACAGAAAGGTATATAGTCATCATTAGCTTAAATCTTTAAACTGGGAGCAAGATACCTAGGAAGTTTCCTATTGGGATTTTGGACTCACTCTCTCCCCCACCCAATCTGCCAACATACCCCAGAGGACTTCCATGAACAGCAGCTGAGAGCAAAAATGCTTTTGTTTGTTTAAAAATATTAATACATCATCTTATGGTTTACAACACACCCAAAACAGCTCAGAAAAATCATAAAAAACACTTTTGAGTGCAAGAAGATCAACAGGAGCACAGACAAGTGTTAAAAACTCACTAAAGACTATCAGAAGTCTGAATGTCACATTGGAAGAATTAGTCAAATTAAAAAAGAAAAAGAAAGCTATATTTTCCTGGTGCTAAAAAGATTTTGGAAGGAATTCAGTAAGGGGCTTTCATCTTCCCAAATTGACTTATGTCTGCAGGAAAAAGAATTAAGCAACATCTTCATTCAGCAAGGGGCTGCCATGATATTACTATGTAAGAGACTAGGAAAGTGACTACTATGTAATGGGACCAATGCACATTGGGACACTGACTAGGGAGGGCCAATATACATCAATAGAGAAATACTCTTGCTGGTACCCAGATCTTCATATTAGCATTTCATTAGATAAGTTCTTTAGTGCCTTTATAATGTAACTCAGTATGTGTAAAGTTATGCAATTTGACTGCTATATAGAATTGTGTCCCTCCATCTTCTCTTTGGAAGGTACTCAACTCATATGGCTGCTCAACTGAGAAAATGTCTCTCTGGATAATGTTCAGTTCAAAAGAGAGTGGAAGGCAAGTCTGGGAAGACTCCCATGGTCTTTTGAGAGTAACTTGGTGAAAATGTCTTCATGCATAAAAGGTGTCATGCATCAAAGGTTCTTCTATTTGGAGTATTCTGTTTGGAAGATCATGTGAATACTATCTATTATTCTTTATTAAATTAGTTCTCAAAAAAAGTACAGTCAGCCTTCCATATCAACAGGTGCTGCATCCATGGATTCAATGACCCATAGCTTGAAGAAATTCCAATAAATAAATAAATCCAAAGAGAAAACCTTGATTCTACCATTTTATTTAAGGGATACTAGAGCCCATTGTAAAGAGTAATTTCAACAATTCTCTTCCTACTGACATCTGATTTGTGAACATGTGATTTTTGAACAGAATATATCCCAAACTGCAAATATTTATTTTGTCATTTTCAGGCTTTAAAAACTGTTTGGGTGGGTTTTTTTTATATATATTGATTATGTTGTGTGGTGTTTTTTTAAAGTTTGTTAAGTTATGGTGTTTTGGATGAACCAGCATGGTGGAGTGGTTTGAGGATTGGAATCTAGAAACTAGGGTTTTAATCCTCAGTCATAGAAACTCACTGGGTGACCTTGGGCAAGTCACATTTTTTTCTGCCTCAGAGGGAGATAAAGACAACACCCACGCACCCCGCCATGTCAAGAAAACCTTGTGACAGGTTTGCCCTAGGGTTATGCTGGACAGCATCCGTGTAGGGTTGGGCCCTAAGTTTTCCAATAATTGAGAAACACATTTTGACAATTTTTGAAATATTTTTCAATATTCTTTCTATCTCTGGTCCATAGTTATATTATTTTAAGCTTTCATGTATTGTCCAATTTGCAACCTATTAATGAAGAGTGTCTCATTTTCCTTTGGAAGCCAAATGGCTTGGGCTGGCCCTGCCACCCAAGTCTGAAACACATTGACATTGGGGCAGTTGTGTTTGATTAGATTACTTGGTTTGAGACATAACCTAAACTTGATTAACAGCTTACATCCACTAACTGGAGAGTTTTATAAAACTAAACAGCCCAAGAGCCTTTTTAAAAAGCACAGTTGGCAGATGCCATTTTAGAATGACAACTTCCCTTTTCTTTCAGGCATTAGATATGCTACTTTTAAGAAAATGCCTGACAAAGTTTGTGTGTGTGTGTCTGTGTGTGCATGCTTATAACTTAAAAATAAGGAAAGTATGCCTTTTTTAGCAAGAGAGAGAACTATTGTTTTCATTCACTAATTATTTTCATATATTTATTTATATAATCTGTTGATCAAGATTTCTTAAACTAGGTGGCAGTCCCATTTTGTATTCAATGCTTGGTGAAATCAGATTATACCATAACAACCAGCCACAACTGAGGCATACTTCACTGTGTAGTAAAATATGCTAATTTTGCTACCCTAATTTGATCTAATTGACTGGTAAGCTGTCTTTGTTCAATTTTTCCCCCAGGGTTTTGTTGTTGGAGCTCTGATTCCTTGATATTACTGGTAACACAAACTGAAGAATTATGATATACAGGAAAGTAAATGGAAGTGGATAATTGCAAGCCAAAGTGGATGTTTTGATTCACTTGTAGGGAAAACAGGTGGCAGATATTTCACTAACAACATGTTGGCTGCATAAATTTCAGCCTCTTAAAAGGCTGAAATTTCATACCTATAAAATAGGCTATTTAAAGATCATTTCAATGTTGACAAAAAGGAATCTTTTGGAAAATCTGGGAGAAAATGGTTTTAAAAATAATCTAGGAAGGATGTTGAAGATTTACAAAATGGGGTAGGATGGCAATACACCAGATATATTCTCAAGTGGCTATATTACCAGGCTAATGGGATGGAGAGTGCAAAAGTCCATTCCCTATGAAGAGAATAAATAGAACAGTATATGAGGCAATGCCAGCACACAACAAAATAATATAAACATGTCCTGGGTATCAGTAATAGTACAGTTCATTATCACTTAGGGCCTTGGCAGATGGCTTAAAAAGCTGTCTTCAGCACAGGGAAGGGGAGGGGCAGCCACATGCTTGGCGCCCTCTCCCCTTCCTGAGGTCATCCTCAGAGCCGCCGGCCCTCCACATGGCCGGCGCTCCGAGGAGGACCTCCCGCCGCAGCATCCGGACACGCTGCGGAGGAAGGGTCGCCGAAAGTGCGCTGCAACCTTTTGTGGCACACTTTTGGCAACATATGGAAGGAGTGCTATTTTAGCGCTCCTTTCATGGGGCACTGACGGTGCGCCACTGGATCTAGGCATGGGGATGCCTAGGTCCCGTGGTACACCTTCCCAGGGCGGCCCACGGCCGCCAGTCTGCTTAGGGGGTTACTTTGAATGAACAATGCCATCTCAAAATGGTGAGTTTGACCACTGTGTGCTATTCCCTCATTTATTGGTAGGAATCAACAGAAGTTGCAGTAGTCATCATTATAGACAAATCTTTGGTTCCTTAGTTTCATCTTGGGTCTGGAAGTTCCTGGCTCAAATCCAAAATCAATTATACATTCAGAAAATGTATATAAGCAAGTCTTGTCTGCATGGGCCAAGATACATGCCCCTCCCATTCTGGCATGTGCTTTCCAGATGACACATGGTCCAAATCCTGCTTCTGGTGTGGGCAGTCCAGATGATGTCTAGTATGTCCTGCATCAGAACCAGGGCATAACAAGGTTGATACAAACTAAAAGTACTTACTTGGTGCTCCACATCTTCTGAGAAGATCTTGAGCCCTTTGTTTCTGTGCTACAGTGGCTGTTTTCATGGGTGTTTCATCAGGCTGCCCTACATATCCATCACCACCACAGGTCACTCATTCTGAGGTCAGAAAGAGGTGCCCAACAAATGACCATTTCTAGGTGCTTTGCTCTGACCTAAAAAATGAATGACCTATGGCAGCAACAGATGTGGCAAGTGACCCAGTTGGATACCCATGCGAACAGATTCCATGGCACAGAAGCAGAGGCCAAGGTAATAGGGGAAGAATGAGCAGCTGTGAGGTCATGCTATTCTGAACTTCCACCAAAGTATTCTGGTCAAGGCAGACAAGGCCTCTGTCTGTTCTTCAGTTCTAAATATAGAGGTAACAACACTGAGCTACTTGGGTTCAATAAGGATTACTGAGATAATGTACATGATGACCTATGGATACCTGAAATATGTTATGCTATATCTGGCTATTTCCATCCTTGCCTTGGTGGCATGTAGGATTAGATTGCTACAATGTACTCTTTGTTGTCCTTCCCCTGAAGACTGTCTAGAAACTGATACCTACTTGAAATGAAGAGACGTGGCATGGGTGTTGGGCTTACCTAGGGTCACATTTATTGAACTAATTATTTTGCCCTGATTTGAAGAAAGAGTTCCCAAATTCAGAAGACAGAAGTCATCTTTCCTCTGTTCCTCAATTGCAAAGGGGTGAACACCACAAGTCCTAATGTTGAGCTGTATGCCTATAGTCATGTAAGAGGCAATAGAAGGAACCTTTTCTGAAAGTCATGGAGGTAGGCAGGCCTTCCCCAGCAAGACTGCAAATTTTGCCATGGATTCTCCCTCTGCCAGCTCTATAGGATTATTCTGTGGTCCTTTGTGGGGATAGGATAGACCCGTGATAGCAAATCTATGGCATGCATGCCAGTTATGGCATGTGAAGCCTTCAGCTGTCTCTGGAGATGTAGCTGAAGGCTGGAGATGGTCCAGGGGGACGAGGAGGAAGAGGTGTGTGCCTGTTCCTTCTTCTTCCAAACCCTCCCCAGGCTTCAGCTGCATCTCCAGAGACAGCTGAAGGCTGAGAATGGCATGGAGAGAGGAAGAAAAACAGGCACATGCCTTTTCTTCTTCTTACTTGCCTCCTGGGGCTTCAGCTGCCTATGGAAGTCCTGCCCTGGAAGTCCCACCCCTGGTGGGCGGAAGTCCTGCCCCTGCCACCGAGTAGCACCCAGTGCCAGAATGAATTTTAGTTTGGGCACTTAGCCCCTAAAAGGTTTGCCAGGACTGGGATAGACATTTGCTAAACTAAATACACACGCACATATACATACACAACATTGAATTTGAGCATCCTTGATCTTTTCCACACTGCAGCCATCCCACTTCCTTGTAGTTCCTCTTGCTTCAAACAGAGCTGAAATTCCCTTTTTATCATTTATTATGTATTATTTTAACCTCTCTTGCCAAAATGAGAGTATTCTGAACTCTAGACCTCATGACATTCTCCCTGTAAATACTGGCTACTAAGTTGTAATGTTCCTTTTTGACTTGACCTTTCTTTTTTTTTAAAAAAAAAAATACATAGTGCTTTTAAATCTCACTTCCTCTAAAAGCTTATTATGCATCAATATGTTTGATCTTTCCTCTGCATAGAGAAATCCCAAGAGGATGTGCTCACATAGGTTCTGTCCAAGGTTCCCATTACTTCCAAAATTATTGGCCACTTCTTTTCCAATTAATGAAGATCAAGTCCAAGATACTCAAACCCAAGATAGTAACTTATCCCACTTTCTAAAAAGTGAAAGAGAAGTGAGGTTTTTTGGGGGAAGGGGGGTTCCTCATTTTTTTGGCAGAGTTTAACTCCCGTCTGTAGTTAAAATCTCCCATTACACCCATATTTCTTCTTTTTGAATCTCTGGTAATCTGATCTAGGAAAGCATCATCCAAGTCTACAGATTTCAAAGGTCTATCTATAGAAAACTCATTGTCATTCTTGTTTCATTCTCTTATAACTGGTATCCAAATATCATCATGGCTTCCATGCCCTGAGTGTTGATCTCCCCACTGATATGCACACCTTTTACACATTATGCATGACCTCCTCCATTTCTTGTTAATCTATCCTTTTTTGAATAGGTCATGCCCTTCAATTACTATATTCCATCCAATAATCTCATCTCTCCTGGTTTCAGTAATACTTATTGAAAACATACTTGTCTTCCTGTGTTAACTGATAAATTTCATTTTGATTATTTCCACAGAGAAGATGGAGGAGCACAATTCTATATAGCAGTCAAATTACATAACTTTACACGTACTGAGTTACATCATAAAGGCACTAAGGAACTCTTCTAGTGAAATGCTAATATGAGGATCTGGGTACCAGCAAGAACATTTCTCTATTGATGTATATTATTTCTAATGTGCTGTGCTTCTGTACAGAGGCACCTAAAACACATACATCTTTTAGTGCTGCTGCTTGTTTTTGTTGCCCATTTGTGGGCTCCTGTGTGCATTGTTAATGCTGTTATTCCTAATTGTCCTCCCACCTAGAAAAAGGATGTCATGTAACAGAGGTGGTATAACAGAAGACCATAGTTTTATTGAAATAAAAGAGCCTACAATGAAGCAGCAACATGGGGAATGCAGATGCTTCCCTTTTGGGAGGGCTGGTCAACCAGACCTACCATTGAGTGATTGCCTCTTGACCCATAACCAAATCTACATCTACTCTAGAGAAATAATTCAGCTTGACAATAATTTAACTGTAATGGTTCCATACTACAGAATTGTGGGTTTTGTAGTTTTGTGATGCACCAGCATTCTTTGACAGAAAAGGCTAAAGAGTTTGTAAATTACAAATCTCAGGATTCTATAGGATGGAGATAAAGCACTTAAAGTGGTGTCAAACTGCATTATTTCTACAGTGCAGAGGCACCCCAAAAACTGACAATGCACCATGGTTTGTCATCATTTGTTTCCCACAAAAGGGAGCAGAGGGTTCCAAGAGTGCTGCCCACTTTCCTCTAAGCAACTTGGCAAAGAGTGGTACACAAACTGGATTTCTTTATAAATGAGCACCTCTGGAAGTTCACTGGGGGTGCTAGAACTGAGGCCACACATTGCCATTATGACAAGGAAAATGCCAAACATCCAAAATAAACACTTTAGGAAACAACATGAAATAGCCCCCCCCAAAAAAAACAAAAACAAAAAACAGTGCCTTGATGTTCTCACCCAACTAGTCAGGAAGAAAGAGCAAATCCACTCGGGGATAAAGGCCTGGGGATTGTGATAACTGCCGACCTCCCCATCTTCTGAACTACTTTCTCAGGTGATAGGAAGATACCAACAATTTGTGTAATACCGACCTAATATCATGGTTTCTCACTGTGGTGTACCAGTAAAAATAGTTTCAATAGTTTAAAGTAATTGAAAATTTTAAACAATAGCAGTAATTCAAATAGGCTAAAACACATCAAACAATTTAACAAGTCAAAACATCTTAAAAGCTTGAAACAGTTTAAAACCACACACATGCACATTTTGGGAGGGAAATAATTGGACTCCAAAAGTTTTAATTTTTTAAAAAAATGTTTTAACCTGGGACTGGAATGAAACCAATCTTGGTGCCAATCAGACCTCCAAAGGCATTTCCTATGCAGCAATCCTCATATTCATAAAAGAAGGAAGGGAGAGCTGAAGAGTCAGTCAGTACTGTATGGGTTTAGTTTGGGAGACACTTATGACCTTTGCAGACTGCTAGAAACAGTGCAAATTGAGTCCACTTTAACCGTCCGGGCTCAGTGCTAGGGAACCATGGAACTGTATTTTTTTCTGAGACACTGAGCCTTCTCTGTCAGAGATCTCTGGTGCCACAATAAACTACAGTTCTCATGATTCCCTAGCACTGAGTCAGGGCAGTTAAAGTGATCTCAATTTGCACTATTTCTGGCAGTCTGCAAAGGCCCTTAATTTCTATCTAAAGTTTCTAACAGGCACCTTATAGTTATTCCATTTTTGAAAGTTTTCCAGATTGGCATTTTGAACTTGACTGTCCCATGATTCATTTTTTTAAAAAAGGTTAGTTAACCAGTGTGAAACCAGTTTCTTTTTCTTCATTCTGTTTACTCCTGTGCACTAGCAGCCCATGGTCTGAACATGGGGTGCCTCAATCCATCACTGTGGCTGAATCTGCATGGGTCACATTATCCACAGTATTCTAGCCCAGAGTATTCTAGCCCAATGTCCTTGTGTTACCTGGGACCCTCTGTTGTGACACCTGGTGACTGTGCCACTCACTGCCATGGCCACTGTGGCAAGTCAGAGGTCAGAATGAAGCACTCAGCATTGATCACATGGCTGGGTGAGTTGTTTTGACCTCAGCAAGAGCAATTTGCTGTGGCGGTAGCAGCACCAGGTGGCACATTGGGACACATTGTAAATAGCCTCCCTGCATTGCAATGGAGGGCTGGATCCTCTAGGAAGATCTGGAAGAAGAGGTAACTTTAAAAACAAAACATTATAAGGGGGGTATACAGAGGATTCAGAGCTGAATTGGATAGACACTGCCTGGACAGTTTGCACCAGAACCAGGGATTGGCCCTGAGTCATCTGGACTCCTTGCTGAGAGGACAAGAAGAAGTAATTTTATTTGGCCCATGGAAACAACTGTTCTGTGAGTAATCCTTCCTTGCTTGAACCATAGGCTGCCAAGGACTGTATGATGCCCTCCAATGAACTAACTAACTATTAATAAATGAAATAGTCACTAGATTCCTTTTGATGGTAAAATATAAAATATGCCATGTAAAAAGTAATCACTGTACCATAAAGTAACAGAGAGCCTCCTCATATTTGCTTTTCAAGTAAAGTTGGCACAACATTCCCCAGAAAACAACATTTGAAGTAAACTAGGAAGCTTCTTCATTAGATTAAAAAAAAAACCCTAAAGAATTCTGTGGCAAAGCAGGAAAATGTTTACAAAATCACATTGCATATTGCTACTTTATCACTAATTTTAACCAAAAGTGAAATGTTGGACATATTGATAAAATATATTTGGTAGCTTGAATTACTGCCATTATAAAGCAGGCTAAGACTCAGAGAAAGGAGGTGTGAAAATTGGAGGAAGGAACATCAGCAATTTAAGATATGCAGATAGCATCTTACGACTAGCAGAAACTACCAAAGACACAGAATGGTTACTGAAGAAAGTGCAAAGGTACATTTAAGTTGAATAAGGGCCTAAGCAGACTGCCAGAAATAATGCACATTAAATTGAGGCACTGCCCTGGCTCAGTGCTAGGGAATCTATGGAATTGCATTTTTTTCTGAGGCATTGAGCCTTCTCTGTCAGAGAGCACTGGTGCCACAATAAATTACAGTTCCCATGATTCCCTAGCACTGAGGGCCTTTGCAGACTGCCAGAAATAGTGCAAATTGAGTCCACTTTAAGGGTTAGGGTTAGTGCCAGGGAATCATGGGAATTGGTTTGTTTTTTTCTGAGACATTGAGCCTTCTCTCTCAGAGAGCTCTGGTGCCACAATAGAATACAGTTCCCATGATTCCCTAACCCTAACCCTAACCCTTAAAGTGGACTCAATTTGCACTATTTCTGGCAGTCTGTAAAGGCCCTGAGTCAGGGCAGTTAAAGTGGATTCAATTTGCACTATTTCTGGCAATCTGCAAAGGCCCTTACATAACTTTAAAGCAGAGAATGAAGAAATTGAAATACTGTAGTTAATAGTAGTGGCTGATGGAGAGCTGAAAACAATGAGTATGGGAGTGTGGCCAGGCACCCAAGAATGTCATTTTCCAGGACCTCAGAAGGAAGTCCTGAAGATCTCAGAGGATGGAATAAGATGATTCAGTTATTTTAGTGTGGCCATTTCAGCACAGCCATTTCAGTGTAGTCTTTTCAGAGTGGCATGCTGAACTGTTCCCAAACTGCCCTCTCAACATGGCACACTGAACTGGTATAGATTCATTAAACTGGACTTGCTTCTACTCTCAACTCATTATCAGATGCATACAGTCATGATACTATCCAAATCCTCAGGCTGTAAGGAGTGCATTGAAACCTTAGGGCAGGGGTAGGCAACCTGTCCCCTTTAAGGGCCAAGGGACTTCAGCTCCCAGAATCCCAGGAGCTATTGTCCAACATGGGACTATTGGCCAACATGGCTGAGGCTTCTGGGAGCTGAAGTCCCTCGGCCCTTAAAGGGAAAAGGTTGTCTATCTTTGCCTTAGGGCAGGGGTAGGCAACCTTTCTCCTTTAAGGGCCGAGGGACATCAGCTCCCAGAAGCCTCAGCCATGTTGGCCAATAGTCCTATGTTGGCCAATAGCTCCTGGGATTCTGGAAGCTGAAGTCCCTCGGCCCTTAAAGGAGAAAGGTTGCCTACCCCTGCCTTAGGGTAAAGGCTAGGTTTAGATTTAAGGTGCCAGTCCTGAAGTTAAGGGATTAGGTTGATGTTCTTGCAGGATTAGAGGGCTGGAGTTATGGTTATGGTATCAGGCATGGAGTTAGAAGATTATGTTGATTTGCTGTTGTTACTGTTGTTAACTGCCCTTGCATCAGTCTCGGCCCATGGTGATTCTGCTGATGAGACATCTCCAAGACCCCTTGTCTTCCACTACTCTGCCCAACTCCTGCAAACTCATACTCATTATCTCTTTAATGGAGTCCATCCATCTAGCAAGCAGCCTTCCTCTCTTTCTACTTCTTTCTACCTTTTCTAGTATTATTGTTTTTTTCCAATGATCCATGTTTTCTCATGATGTTCCAAAAGTATGCCAGCCTAAGCTTTGTCATCTTCAATTCCAGGGATGGTTCCGGCTTGATCTGCTCAAGGACCCACTTCTTTGTTCTTTTGGCTGTCCATGGAATCCTCAGCACTCTTCTCCAGCACCATATCTCAAATGAATTGATTTTCTTCTTATTTTCTTTATTACCTGTCCAGTTCTCACATCCATACATGGT
Organism: Phrynosoma platyrhinos; assembly: GCA_020142125.1. Classification (NCBI taxonomy): domain Eukaryota; kingdom Metazoa; phylum Chordata; class Lepidosauria; order Squamata; family Phrynosomatidae; genus Phrynosoma; species Phrynosoma platyrhinos. Next base: position 3,103,873 of record JAIPUX010001880.1, on the reverse strand, counting down.
AATGGGAAATACAATGGCTCATATAATTCTAACTTTTGTGCAGAATTGGAGGGTTAGGATTAGGGTGCTAGTCCAGGAATTAGGATTATGGTTGGGTTTACAAACAGTTTGCCTCAGACTATTCAGAATGCTATGCTGAACTGGCCATGCTGAAACTCCCACAGGATCCCTTCATTGTAATCAGTCAATATATTGTCATTTGGGGGCAGGGTAATATCATGAAAATGGTAGAGAATTCTGCCTCAGTAATGAGCGAAGCACACATGCACACACACACACACACACACACAATAATAATGGAAAAAATATATAGTAAACAAAATAATAGAGAACAAAAGACAGGTGTAAAATTGCCCTTAGGCCTGCATGTGTCACTAACAAGATGCTCAGACTGTTAGTGGTGCAAAAGAGTAAAATTAAATGTATTCCTATCCAGGATAGAAAGAACTTAAAATCCAAAAAAGAAAACACATATTTGGAACAAAGAAAAATAGAACATTTTCCCATCTCTACTCAAGGATGCATATATGGGGTCCCAGGATTAGCCTAGAATATTCTGGCTAGTATAGACAAGCATACAGATTTTCCAGGGCTTTCTCCAGTGTCAGCTATTTACATGTAACATGAGCATATAATGTAAGTAAAAAGGCAGCTGCCTGCCCCAAGGAGGTTGCAATCTAAATTTCATTAGTGGAAAAGGCAACAAAAGAAAGATATTAGAGTGGAAGAAGGGAAAAATAATGCTTTTGACATTGTATTCACATACAAGTAGACTCTCTTGAACAGTACTATGCATTATTGAAGACCACTACATTGTCAGTGTAATTGCTGTTTGGATAATTATCAAAGAACTAAACTGATGAATTGTTGTGATATTAGATGCAGGTTAAGCAAATTGTATCATTTAATGGTCCTTGACACTGCATTTATCAAACTGCCTGTCAAAGTAATAGGAAAATTTCTATCAAATGGCTGATTTCAGGAGAAATTTATTGTATGTCTCCATCTGTCAGCTGGGATCAGATGAGGCAATATGGTTTTTACAGATCCAAGATACAAAACTTATACTGCCTACCTTATCAACCTGGATTCAACCCCTGGAAATGTGGGAGACAAGAACATGAAATTCTCAAGTCACACAAAACAAATAAAAATATTTTCTTCAGTAGTGATATTTTGAACATTTAAAGGAATAATTTGGGGGCAGAGATATTTATTGAAAATAACCTGGTATTTTGACTGAAATCAGTGGGGCCCAAGTTACTAATGACTGAATGGCTAAATTGACTCCAGTGTGTCTACTATAAGCATGACTTGAGCTGCATCTGCACTTCAGAAATAATGCAGTTTGACAACACTGTAACTGCCATGGCTCCATGCTATGGAATCCTGGGGCTTGCAGTTTAATGACCTACTTCTGGCTCAGGTGCCACAACAAATTACAAATCCCAGGCCTCCACTGTTAAAGTGGTGTCAAACTGCATTATTTCTGTTGTGTAGATATAACCTAAGGAGATTATTGCACTGGCTTTGCTCTCGTAATAGACACTGGGTGTAACTTTAAGAAAGCAAATCTTATCGCATTTCCCTGTCACCTGGAAGCATGCAGCCCATATGCAACCTGGGCTTCTCCAGACTCCTGCATCTTTTCAAGAATGGAATTTTTCCATTCCTGAAAAGATGTGGCAGAAGCCCAGGTTGCAAATGGGGTGCATACTCCCCAGTGATGGAGAAATGTGATAAGATCCACTTTGTTAAAGTTACATTCTCATGTCTATTTTGGAAGCAAAGTCAATGCGATAAACACCTAAGACTGAGTCCATCCCAGTACCTGCAGATCTAACAATTAAGAGATGAATGACAATCCTGAAAACCTCTGTTAAAAATGTAAATGTTGTTGGAGTTACTAAAAGATAATACAAATGTGATGTTTCCCTGAATGTATTTGTCTCATCTTGATTATTAAACACCCTCAGATAAATTTGTTCCTGATAAGAGAATTATCTGAACAAATGGATCATCAATAGATAAATCCTATATTTCAGGCTCTAGAGATAGCTGTACTTTGGAGGAACAATTGTATTTTCCAGACAATAGTCTAGAGATGAGAACAATTCTGGTTTGGTTCTTTAATAATGTCAGCATTAAAATATGTAGCTAAATGGTATGAGGTTATCCCCAAGGGGACTGAAGAATTAATGTGCTTTCTGAAATATCCTCTCAAGATAGAGATTCTTCACCTTTCCCTTCAGTGCATGATATAGAAATACAGTAAAATTTAGATGCATTATGCACAAAGCCTTATCCTTTTCCTTAGAGATGAAATAAGAACTTTTAAAAAATGCTACACATTGTGTATAATTTGGCAGGAACACTGGTAAATAGATGTTGTTTAGGGTCCCAATTCAGAGACTGGAACGAATGCATTGATATTAATTCTGTTAATGGCAATAATAATAATAATAATAATAATAATAATAATAATAATAATAATAATAATAACGTGACTCAAAATGTGAAGTGAAGTAATGGGGTCGATTGCTCCCCTACAGTTTTCATTGTATTTTTCAGCATTCTGAGAATAATATAGAATGAAAGCATTTTCATTACACCATTCTTCTGTGGTATCATCTCCTACCACTCTTTAGAGTGTTTTCTGTGCTGTGACAAGCAGCAGCAAATGGAATGAAAGGAAGTACCCCACATTAACAGAAAGAGCAAGAGGAAGTATGGAAGTGCAAAGAAAGGAAAACAAAGTAGAGGACGTATGTTGCCCTGCACCATCTAATGGTCAAGAGAGGTACATGGAAAGGAAGGTGTGCAGAGAGAAAGAGAGAATGAAAATAGTGGATGTGGTAGATGAGATGAGAGACGAGAAGGAAGAGTAGAAGATGATGTGGAAAGAGGATGTGAACTAAAACTGGAAAAAATAACACATGGTCAGATGACTGATACCCCAGAGGACAGGATTGGAATTCAAAATGACCTCAACAAATTAAAAAGTTGGGTCAAATCTAAAAAAAAATGTCAACAGGGAAAAAATGTAAAGTATTACATTTTGGCAGGAAAAAAAATATGAAATGCACATAATAATAATAATAATAATAATTTTTATTTATATTTCCTGCCTCTCCCTATGGATCAAAGTGGGATAACAAGTAATATAAAAATACAAATCATAAAATATATAAAAACCACAACAACAATATCCCCCCCACACAATAAACCCCATAATCTCTCTAAATTAAAACCCATACCCTATCCCCTATCCAGAGAGTCAGTTGACTTCATCTTCACACACCCGGAAGGTCATATTGATAAGGCAATTAGTTTTTTACAAATTAGGAAGATCACATATATAGGATGGGTGAAACCTGGCCTGACAACAGTACATGTGAAAAGGATCTACAAATTTTATAAGACCTAAGTCTAAACATGATTCAACAGTGTGATGCAGCAGCTAAAAAAAAAGCCAATTTGATACTAGGCTGCATCAATAGAATAATAGGTGCTGAAACAGATGGACCAAAAGGTGTGGCTTCTGGCCACTTCAGAGGCATGACATGCAGATGACACATGTCTCTGATGTGGTCAGAAGCTGCTCTGAGGCCACTTAAGGCAGCCTGAAGCTGGCCTGAAAAGGAGTGGCAAAAAGCCACTCTTTATTAGCAGTTTGCTCAAAATTGCGGCAGTGGCTGGCTTTGTGACCACTGAGATCCCAAGCAGATTGAGGGCTGATTGCAGCTGGAGCAGCCACAGACCAGTTAAAGCCACTTGCCTGCTTCACCCCATAGTGTCTAGATCAAGGGAAGTAATAGTACCACTCTATTCTACTTTAGTCAGACCAGGAATACTGTGTATAGTTCTCAGCACAATTCAAGAGGGAAATTGACAAGCTGGAGTGTTTTCAGAGGAGGGTGACCAATATGGTGAAAGGTATGGAAACTGTGCCCTATGAAGAGTGGCCTAGGGAGCTGGGTATGTTTCACCTGATTAAGAGGTAACATGATAATCATGTTTAAATATTTGAAAGATGTCATATTGAAGATGGAGCAAGCTT
>JAIPUX010001880.1:3002755-3022854 GCA_020142125.1 Phrynosoma platyrhinos | reverse complement strand
TTCTTAATTATGTCTTTGACTTCTGTCCACAGTTCTACAGATTCCCGGTCAATTATACTCAATAGTTCTAATCTGTTTCATACATTGTCCTAGAATTTGTCTGAAATGTTATTCAGTCATATTTTAATATAATGATGGTTTTTGCTTTCTTCTTCAGCCTAACTCTGATTTTTGTTATGAGCAGTTCGTGGTCTGTGCTACAATCAACTCCTGGTCTGGTTTTGACCACAAGGATAGAGTTTCTTCATCTTCTACTTCCAATTATGTAGTCTACCTGGTTTTTATGTTTACCATCTGGTGATGTTCAAGTGTATGCTTTTGTATCTCATTGTATGAAGCAGATATTTGCAATGAATAGATTATTGGCCTCACAGAATTCTATCAGACACTCTCCTGCTTTATTTCTTGTTCCTAATCCAAATCTTACTACTATTTTTGATTCTTCTTTGTTGCCAACTTTAGCACTCAAGTCTCCAATTATTAGTTTGAAATCATGTGATTTTCTCAAGTAATAGCTACCCATCAAAGGCTTGTCTAAATAAAAATGTCTTCAGCTGCAGATGGAAAGAGAGCAGGGAGGGGGCCTACCTGACCTCCTGTGGCAGAGAGTTCCACAGTCTGGGAGCAGCCATGGAGAAGGCTCTCTCCTGAGTTCTCACCAACTGCACTTGCAAAGATGGTGGGACTGAGAGAAAACCCTCTCCTGCTGATCTTAGTGCTTGGGCTGGCTTGTATAGGGAGATATGGACCTTCAGATAGTCTGGACTCAAGCTGTTTAGGGCTTTAAAAGTCAAAACCAGCACTTTGAATTCTGCCCGGAAATGGACTGATAGCCAGCGTAGCTGTTTTCAGCAAGGGAGTGACATGATCCCTGGAGCCAGTCCTGGTCAACAGCTTAGCTACAGCATTTTGCACTTGCTGCAGTTTTTATGTCCCTTCTAGTCAACTCTGCCAATCCTCACAGGGCTTTTTTGGCTAGCTTTATTCCAAGGAGATTTCCCATTGTCTTCCTCTTAGATTGAGAGGTTTGGCAAATTGCTGAGAGTATTTGACATGCACAAGGTTACCCAATGGATTTCCATAGCTGAACAGTGAGGGCACAAGAAGCTCATCTATATAAGCCTCAGTCCTAGGAGACTGGGACTGCTAAAACACTATCTATGTTCAATCTCTGTGTTACCTGAATCTTATTGTCTTTAATCTATAGTTCAGAGGTGGGAATTATATCAAATTTCAATGTTTTTGAACTTCAGATCCAATTCTTCACCACTAGCTATGATGGCTATGACCATTAGGAGTTACAGTCTAACATCTGGACAACCCACCCCTTGGCTGCTCTTCAACTGTATTTGATTTGGGTCTTTGATTGCCCTTTTTCTGGTTACTGTTTGAACTTGAGTATTCTTAGTCCCTATTCATCTGCTCACCCACCCCTAACTTGGCTTCTTCTTGGGAAACTGTACCATTGAACTCCACTTTGTATTCTTGGGAAACTGCACGTAAAGCTTCTTGCTATTTTGTTTTATTTTGTTTTTGATCTGCTTAATGAATTTTCCCTGTTTTGACCTTGGACTACTCACAGGTCACTGTTATGGCCTGACTGCCCAAAAACAGGGTATCAAGTTCACAAGTCACAGAAATCCACTCTTGGTTACTCATTCCACAAATATTCCACAATATTCCACAAACACACACACAAAAAAACAACAGTGAAATCTCAACAGAAGCAAAGCAAAATTGGACAGCTTATTGCAAAGTTGGGGCAGAATATATGATAAACAGGAATAATGGATGATATGAACCTGATGTTTATATAATCAATTCAGAAGGGAGGGTTAAAGTAATCAGAAACTGAACATGATCAAGCATAGCATGAAGTTGCCTTAACACAGGACTGGTAATATATAGAGGATCAGAGGGCCATTTTCAGGTCTTCTAATCCTGAAAATCCTGAAGGAGAAAGAGAAGGAGAAGGAGAAGGAAGCCCCTGGGAAGAAACAGAGGACACAGAGGATGAAGCAAAGGAGAAAGAAGGAGAGGGAAGCCCCCTGGGAAGAGACAGAGGATGAAGAGGATGAAGCAAAGGAGAAGGAGAGGGAAGCCTCTGGGAAGAAATGGAGGACAGAGAGGATGAGGCAAAGGAGAAGGAGAAGGAAGTCCCTGGGAAGAAACGGAGGATGAAGAGGATGAAACAAAGGAGAAGGAGAGGGAAGCCCCTGAGAAGAAACAGAGGATGCAGAGGATGAGGCAAAGGAGAAAGAAGGAGAGGGAAGCCCCTGGGAAAAGGAAGAGGAGGAGCACTAGGACGGAGACACAAGTTGGGAAGAGAAGGAAGCCAGACGAGAGGAGGGTGAGAGGAGGAGGAGGAGGAAGAGAACCCTAAGGCGATCCTCTCCTGGGGTTTTCTTGGGAAGTCTGGTTCAGAGGAGGTTTGCCATTGCCTACCCCTAAGGCTGAGAGTGTGTGATTTGTCCAAGTTCACTCAGTGAGTTTCATGGCAGAGTGGGGAATCAAACCCAGGTCTCCAGAGTGATGCTCCAACACTCAAACCACTACACTATGCTGGCCCGTATTCCCATGTACTACCTATGAAACAATTGCAGACTCTTTTGTTCTTGTGTATTTTCAAGTCCTTTCTGACTTATGGCGACCCTAAGACAACTTTATCATGAGGGTTTCTTGGCATGTTTCTTCAAATGGGGGTTGCCATTACCATCCACAGAGGCTGAGAGTGTGTGACATGTCCAGGGTCACTTACTTGACTGTAAATTGTATATACCCCAGAATGTATCACTGAAATCAGATCGGATGGTTGTTGTTTTTTTTTAAATTTTAATTTTTTGTGTGTTGGAAAGAGGGATTGTCTTATACGGCGAGTATATCCCAAACTCTAAATTTTAGCTGGGAAAGTTGGGGATCATCTTATATGCTGGAAAATATGGTAGTTTATGTGGTGGAGAGAGAAGCTGGAACACCTGTAGGAATACATGACAAAAGAAATGGATATCTCTCCATACCATCTTAACAGAGAACAACATCATCTTGATAAAATGTACACCTATGATGTTAAGATCATAATTTCCCCTCTCCTGTATGATTTTTAACACCTTTGCTTGATGAAAAAGCCAGTCGAGCTTTGAAAGCTCATATCTTGTGTTTTGTGAATTTCAGGTAGCACAATAAAGGCATCACTGTTTTGTGGATTTGGGATATTATTGTACTTTCCTGTATGGTCAACACAGTTACCCTGGAAAATTTTATTATGGTTATAGACAATTATCAGTGCACACCACAAAATGGCTTCTTTTTTCTCCCAAAACATTGCTTAGTAATGTGTTTTGTTGAATGTCAAGATGTAGACCTTTATGTATACCTCCCTACTGGTATTTGGTCTTTTATTTCAACTTTGTAAGTTTTATTGTGTTTTTTTTAAAATAAATAAATTAAAAAAAAGATGAAATGCCTCTGCCAATAACACAGACATTCATGAAACACTGAAGTTTTTATTATTGCAAAGCAGCATGTTTTATCATCCTTCCATGCCTTTACACATTGTAGGCAGAAAATGAAACTAATAAAATGTGACTTTGATCCTTCAAAGAAGTAATTAAGCTGAAACACAGAGTGAGGAGGGGAAAATATTGTATTATGAGGAAATGAATGCAGGCTTCTCAAGAAGTCAGGAACATCATTACAATGAAAGGTGCCAAGATGTTAATTTCCATATTCAGCGAGGAGTTCTAGGACCTGTAAATCTATTTGTTTATATCAAATTTCTTCATTGCAGATTAGCAAAAATATTTCAGATCAGATTTCCCCATTTAAAGTTATTTTCTTAATTACCAGGCTGAGATTAGAATAATGGTGATTGAGTTAATGCCACTTGAGTGTAATGGGGTGAAGGAGAATGGATCTTGTAGGTGCATAGAATATAACATTCTACAAGAGACGACAATGAACAAGCTATGATATATGCTTTCTTTTAATTAGGTTGATCCAAAAAACAAGTCTCTTTACATCCCTGGTAATATAACCAACCAACCAGACAAACAAACAACTACCTTTTTTGTTGTTGCTTTTTCTTTAGAACATTGGAGGTAGCTTTGTTTAAGGGCAGGTCCAATCCTGTGTAGGTATCTATATAAAAATGTCAGGCCAAGTACTTGAAAGAATCTTGTCAGGTTAATTCTGCCTTCAACTTCTTTTTGTCTCCCTAGACATGATTTATTGTTTGTTGAATGTATATTCTTGGCTAAGTCTTATTTTGTTGCTTGTGGTGTGTCATGACTGGTTCTAGAATTCATGAATTGAGGCAATGGAGTAGAGGTATAAAACTATTATAGGGAACATAGTGTAGATTCCAACTAGAATATTTACAGTTTTGATATTCTTTTTTTTCAGGTACAATCTGAATTTGGAAGCCTTACTTTAGCCATGTTGGCTGATAGATCTCAACAGATCTCTTTAAAAATGAACTTTTCCAAAGTCTGTATGTCATGCTATACTGCCATTGGGTGCAGAAAAGTGGGAATTCATGTTTTATTTTTTAATTATTTTATTTATATTATATAAACATCTAAAAATACATTTATACTATCAAAGTTTTAAATATAATCAACTCATCATCTTACATTACAATATATTTCCAAAGTTCATTTGACAATAAATACCTTCATTTATATTTATGATTTCCCTTAAGTCTTTTTCTGTCTCTGATATTTAAATAACAGCTCTCTTTCAAAAAGTAGGTAATCATACCCATACATCATAACTAATTACAATGTTATCTCCCTTTTTTAAAATCTAATTTTCTTATCATTCCCATAATTCTATTTGCTTTTCCATTGCCATCTTTTATTACTATATTCCACAACTGGTGACTATTCCTTATCGACCTTCTCTAAATCTTTTTGGTTTAGTAAAGCTGTTAATCTGTCCGTTTCTTTCATTTCTACTAGCTTCAACACCCAGTCATCTGCTGTAGGTAATTCTTGGTTTTTTTCCACCTTTGTGCTATTAATAGTCTAGCTGCTGAGATCATATATAAAAGAACTCTCCGGTATTTTATTTCTAGTGTCAGAACATATTCAGTAGATAAATTTCTGGCTTTAATTCATATTTAACTTTAAAGATTTCTTGTATTGAATCATGAATTTTCTTCCAGTAAGCTTTCATTTTTAAACATCTCCATTGTATGTGAAACTATGATCTGATGTTTTGTTTACATTTCCAACAATTATTCGAACCTGTATTTTAAATTTTTGCAATCTTGGCTGGGGTTAAATGCCACCTTTGCTCCATTTTCCAGTAATTTTCTTTTATGTCTTGAGATTTAGTGAAATCTGTTTGTTTTTTTTCTAGTGTATTCCCAGCTTTCCAAGTCAATTGTTTTCCCTATATTTGTAGCCCATTTAATCATATTGTCTGAGATCAGGCCTCTTTCCTGTTTCCATCAACATTTTATAAAGTTCACTTATTCTTTTTTTCTGATTTCATTAGAATATCATCGAAATCTTTAGATTCGTCTTCCAAGTCTTCTATTTTAATGCCCATCTTAAATCTTTCTCTCAATTGGGTATATAGTAACCAATGTATTTTTGGGTCTAATTGTTCCAGTTTTTCAGTTGTTTTTAGCTCAAATTTATTATTTCCTGATTTTTAAAATATATCCTTATATCACAACCATATTTTAACTGCCGTCCATTTCCCAAAAAAATGCTTCATGTGGGGAGATCCAAAGTGGATTTTTTCTATATGTTTTCTTCTTGACTTCATTCCATACATTCAAAAGTGCTCTCCTTATCATATGGTGCTTACATTCTTTGTGTACCACTGCTTTACCATACCACAAGTATCCATGCCAACTAAATTGGTTGTTAAAACCTTCAATGTTCAATATTTTCATGTTTTTAGTAAGATCCAGTCTAACAACAAATTAAATACATTTGCTTGATGGCATAGCTCTAAATCTAGTACACTTCTGCACCCCTTCACTTTTGTTTCTCATTATTGTTTGCCAACTGACTCTAGATCTCTTTCCATTCCAGATAAATTCCCTTAAATCTTTATGCCATGGTTTTGCATTGTGTATGATTGGAATATATTGAAACAAAAAAAAAATCATCTTTGGGAGGACTCAAGTATCTGGAATCCCATCTTTAATGACATTATTTAAAGTTTTTAGTAATGGAGTTTTTATTTCCTCTATAAATGTTTTACAATACGATGCAGAGAAGCCATCCAGCCAAAGAGCTTTATCTTTTTGTAATTTCCCAATTGCCTGAATTAATTCACTCTCAGTAAATTCTGTTGCTGCTTTGGGTAACCCTCTTAACTTCAAATCATTTTCTCTATAACAGATCTCTTGCATGACGTTTATATTACTTTCATGCTTTTGTTGTTCAGTTAGTTCTGTCATTGTAGTCTTCAATTCACTTGTTTTGCCTTTTAAATCTTCCACTTCTGATCTAAGACTCTACTTCATTTGATATTTTATCCAGTTTCTTCCCAAATTCTCCAAGTTCTCTCTGTAGGTCTTCTTTTGCTTCTTTTCTAGATTGTTTTAATACATTCTTCAAGGAATTCATGTTTTCAGATAAGCATTGAATCTCTGCCCAATTTTCTCTTTTGGACTGAGTTCTGCTTGAGATTGCCAGAAATAGTGCAACTTGAAGCCACTTTAACTGCCCTGGATCAGGGTTAAGGAATCATGGGAACTGTAGTTTATTGTGGTATCAGAGCTTTCTGACAGAGAAGGCTCAATGTCCCAGAAAAAAAATGATTTCCATGATTCCCTAGCACTGAGCCAGTACAGTTAAAGTGGCCTCAAGCTCCACTATTTCTGCAGTCTGTAAAGGCCCTAACTTCCCAAAGTCTCAGAAAGCATCACACTGCTTGCCATTTTCTCATCCCATTGAGCCACAGGCACATGGGGAATTTAAGATTAACCTTACATCCTCCTAAAAGGCATAATGCAAATTCAACATCTCTCCTGTTACACTGCAATATTTATCCAGCAGGTATTGTAGTAACTGAGAAGAGATATCCCTTCATTTTTATGTTTAATGCATTAAGTATTGCTAATGTATTAATTTTACAATACTGGTAGTTTATACTTTTTAAAAAGTTTTTGATGCTATACAGTAATAAACAAAATTTATATTGTATACAACACAATTTCTGAGTATACTATTCTATCCCATTAGTCACGTTAACAAACTTTCTTATTTGCAACAGTCTTAAATATTTGATTTCTAGTCTGTCTCTAATGAAACTGAAAGCAAGTTGTATCTCTACTGATAAACTCTGATATCATTTTCATCACTGCCAACTGATGAAAAAGTGAAATAAAGGTGCAGCTGCCAGATGTACTGTCAATCCAAATTATCCAGAAATTAACCTTAATTTGTGCATATGATCAGGGATAGATGTGTTTCCTGGTTAATGCAATGCCTAAGAGACAGAGCCATAAAACAAATACCCCACTGTGCAGTGTTAATGGATTCTAGCATAAGAAAAAAAATATTACACATTGGGCCAAAGCAGACGGCCCAGAAGGAGCACTCTCCAACCACTCTAGCCATGATCACTCTGGGACTGCAGTGACCATATGGGCCATTCCCAAAGCAGACTGCCACCACAGCCTCAAATTGGCCACCAGCAGGAGTGGATTAAATCCACTCCTTTTGCTGGTGGCTTCAGGCTACCTTAGGTGGCCTCAGAGAGGCTTCCAGCCACTTCAGGAGCATGGTTCATCTAAATGCCATGCTTCCCGAAGCAGCTGGAAACTGTTTTATTTGACCTATCTGTTTGCAGCCAAAGTTGTGAGGATCTTTGTTGAGGTCAAGGGGGAAACTTATTTGATTTTGATTTTTTAAAAAATACAATTATAAAACAATGCATTGATAGCATTTTATTAATGCATTACATGCACACACACTCCAACTAGCATGAAATCTAACCACTCTTTTTTTAAAAAAATAAATAAATAGAAAAATGTCTCAACTCACGTTTATATGTTAACCTAATAATAATAATAATAATAATAATAATAATAATAATAATAATAATAATATATTTATATCCCACCTCTTTGTGCAACACAACCGGAGTGGCTTACATGATAAAAATATACAATCTCATATCCTAATAACTCACCCACCCCCAAAATACAATTAAACAGTATATAGATTAAAACATACCTTAAGATAATAACAAATCAATGATGGCTGTCACAGAAATCAGGGAATAACAGGTTCAAGTTATTTAGTGGCTGGTTATCCATTCAGGAAAGGCCTGCTGGAAGAGATCCATCTTAACAGCCTTTTTAAAGCTGTTCAAGGTGGTAATATGATGGGTCTTATCTGGCAGGCCATTCCATAATCTGGGTGCAGCTTCAGAAAAGGTCCTCTGGGTGGTTGCAGAAAACCTAGTTGTTATAGGTTGCAACAAATTCCTTCCAGAGGACCTGAGTGCTCTGGTTGGATTATACTGAAGGAGACGGTCCCAAAGTTAGGTTGGACCCAAGCCATGTAGGGCTTTAAAGGTGATAACCAACACCTTGTACTATGCCTGGAAACTAATGGGCAGCCAGTGGAGTGATCTTAAGATCAGTGTAATATGGTCTCTCCTAGTTTTACCTGAGATCAGCCTGGCTGCCATGTTCTGTACTAATTGAAATTTCCAAACTAAGTACAAGGTCAGCCCCATGGAGAGTGTGTTACAGAAACTGAGGCAAGAGGTTACCAGTGTAAGCACCACAGTTTCAAAGTCCCCAACTTCCAGGAAAGGGAGTAGCTGGCCTATCAGCTGAAGTTGATAACAGGCACTCAACCATCGCATTTACTTACTGGAGCGATGGATTGAGGAGCATCCCCAGGCTGTGAACACAGTTGTATCCCAGTACCTAGATTTGGGGCTGCTATTGTAAGTACCTCCATTTTGTCTGGATTCAGTTTTAATCTGTTTTTCCTCATCCAGTCCATTATTGCTTTGAGACAATCATTGAGAAGAGAGACACCATCTGAAGTCAAAGCTGTAGACCGAGACATGGAGAAATATATCTGGGTGTCATCAGCATACTGATAACACCCCGCCCCATGCCTGTGAATGATTTATCCTAATATATATATATATATATATATATATATATATATATGATCATCGGGACAGGATGGCGCCTTGATGTATGTCACAATTAAGCTCTATTTTGCTGAGCAACTGTCCCTGAGCATCACTCTCTGGAATCTGTCTGAGAGGAAGGAACAGAACCACTGCCATGCAATGCCTCCAATTCCTAACTCTTTCAGGCATTCCAAGAGGATGTCGTATCAAAAGCCCAATTGTATCAATTGTATCAAAAAGCCATTGAGAGGTCTAGTAGCACCAACAGGGTCATACTACCCCTGTTGATGCCCAGACAAAAGTCATCAGCTAAAGCAACCATGGCAGTCTCAACTCCATATCCTGTCCTGAAGCCAGTTTGAAATGGATCCCGATAATCAGTTTCCTTTAAGACAGCTTGGAGCTGAAGGGCAACAGCCTCTTGATCACTTTGCTCAAAAAAGGTAGTAAAACTGGCTTATAACTGTTCCTGTCCAGGGGTTCCAGGGAAGGTCACTTCTTTCAAACAGGATGGAACATGACCATCCCTTAGGGATGCATTGATGATATCTCTCAGGAAAACCCTCAAAGCATCACCCCCCTGGATGGCCAGCCATGAAGGGCAAGGATCAAGAGGGCAAGTTGTTTTCCTCACTCTACCAAGGAGCTTGTCCATGTCATCAGTACTCACCGATTCAAACTGATCCAGTATAATCTCGGCGTTGCTAGACACCTCATCAATCGATTCAGTTCTCCCACCCCCTCTGCCTCTTAGGGAAGAATGGGAAATCGGTTCAGTTTACTTTGCAGGGCAAAAATATCAAATCCACATTTCCTAGATACAAACACTAGCAGAAATTAACATATTTAATTTTTGAAGTATCAATTGTACTTCTCAAACAAAAATGCACATTTAAAATATGCACTTTTAAAAACAAAGTGGACAAATTGTTCACTTTAAAAGAGACATGAAATTATACATGCTTTGAAAGAAGACATACATTTTGAAAATATGAATACAAAATTAATACTTTAAATGCTTAGCAATTACTACTTTAAGTGTGCAGTAGTTACTACTATGAGTCTGTTAGGATTGGGTCCCAAGGGAAATTGAACATTGTGGGATAGTGCAGCAGTCATGGTGACACAGCATTTGGCCACAGCTGAGTCTTGCAGCCTCATGCTGATGTAATAGGACATGACATCATGGGGTAGTCACCTGGTGCTGGAAAGCACAGAAACTGCTGCAAAAGTGCTGTGTCACTCAAGTGAGTGACAGGTGTCCAGCAAGAGGAGGCAGGGTCAGAGAGCCATGTGGAGCACAGGCTATATAAGACACAAGATTCTGGACACACATGTGGATTGTGGATTGTTGGACTTGCATTGGTGTATGCTGTACATATCTTTGTATATAGAGCAACAAAGCTTAAAGCCTCATTCCTGAGACGTCTGTCTGTGGAGTCTCTGTGCTCTAACTAGAAGGGGAGAGGAGTTTCTCCAGCTGACAAGCAGCCTGCTTCATCGGAGAAGTCTGGATCCTGGTGCTTCACATTACGTGGGCTCTACGCTCTGCATTATGACGCCTAACAGAGTCTTCTATGATAACTTCTATGATTACTACTACATTGTACATGAGAAATTTGTAATATTTGTAAAACATAAAAAAATACCTTTCCTGTAAGCATTTGGAAGGAGTTTTGAGTATGAATATGTTAATGATTAGTGATGAGTTTTAGGTTTGATAAAATCTAGCTCCCAACATGAATTTACCTACTGTATGTAGAGGTGAGCTCCCATTGCCTCTGAAAATGGTTTCTGCTCACACTTTAAAATGAATATATGAGCTTTTGTGCCTATTTTGTGCCTGTGTACTCTCCATTAATCAGTCAAGAGGCACAAAAAGGTGGCTGCTATGCTTGTGTTTGGCTAGTACATTTCATTTCTGAAATTGATTTGAACTCCTTAAAAGGGGTATGTAATTTACAGAGCAATACTGTGACTCCTTACATATGTTCCAAGTGCAGCCCATACATCCCATAAATATGACATTCAGAAAAGAAAATCAGGCTTTTGTGTATTTGGCAGATTATTTACAGGTGGTTCCAAAATTCTCTCATTCAAATGCATACACATACACACACACTAAAAATTATGAGACATGTTATAAAACAGGGGATCTTCATTTTGCATGTGCATTTTGTTTCAAATTCCCAAGAGATTTTATATTATATTTGATAGGTTGTTGTTGTTGTTTAAAATAATATGTTCCTTCAAATTGTGCCAATTGTTATCATGCTTCTATTGAGGTAGGGTGTTGAAAAATGATTCAGGGTGAAATTAAATTCCAAAACATACTTATTTGCTTGGACCAACCTTTAACATGCCATTTGCTTAGCATATATTTTGAGTCAAGGGGCCTAGAATTTAGTTTTCTTCCCCTCTTTATTTATTCAATAAACATGTTTCTCTGTCAACATTCTCATTGTAGAATTTCATTGGAATGTATGACAGAGTTATGGTATCCCTATCCTCCAAACAGTGAAGAATTTATTATGATTCACCATCCACTACCCTGTACACAAGGGATGACCAGCTACTAAGTACCTGTGAGGTGGAAATTCCATGCCCCTTGGCTGCACCCATTTGAAAATCAGCTGCTATGTGACTGAAGATAAAAACATAAGCAACTGTCATTTCTGGGTTTGTTAAGAGTAGTACACTGGTTTTATTGGGTGGGAGAGAAGCTCCTCCAAGCACTAACTCTCTGCAGAACCTTACAGATTGTAGGTAAAAAATGGGTAACTAGCCAGAGTGACTCCAGGTGAGAATGAGGTAGAAGGACAAGCTGTTTTTTTTGCAGTGAAAACATGATTTATTTATTAAAATGATAGAAAAAATATAGCAGCAGAAACCAACAGAACAATCTATATTCAAAGCAAATTGGTTTTTTTAAAGTAAAAGAAGGGGGAGCATGGGACCAAAACTCTTGACCAATCTGGGTGGGGGATAGAGGGGTGTAGTTAAGCTTAAGGGGCTATAGACTAAAGCACACACTGATTTTCTCACCTGCAAATGTTAAGTAGAATCTAGGGTAGCTGAAAAATAGTGCAAGGAAACAGATCTTAGAGAAACAATCTTTCTATGTGCCTCTGTATTTAACTTCTTCCTAACTTGGGGAATTTTTTCTAAGGTGAAGTGAATGCCTCTGGGTGGGCAAAACATGACCTCAGTGTTGTTCTATCAAAAGTTCAAAAAGCAAAAATATGTGCATGCAAAAGACAGAGATGAATGTGCCCTTTAGGCATTGATAATGGATGTGGTGGCTTACTGGTTAAGATGCCAAATCTGATGATCGGAAGATCGGAAGGTTGGCAGATCGAGATCTAAGTGCTTCACGATGGGGTGAGCTCCTGTTACTAGTCCCAGCTTCTGCCAACCTAGCAGTTCAAAAGCATGCAAATGCAAGTAAATAAATAGGTACTACTTAAGTGGGAAGGTAACTGCATTTGGTGAAGTCATGCTGGCCATATGACCACCACAGCAGTCCTTGGGCAATGCTGGCTCTTTGGCTTAGTAACGGAGATGAGTATCACCCCTCTACAGTCAGCTACAACTAGATATTCATGTCAAGGGATTATCTTTACCTTTACCATTAATGACTCTTAGATGGTCTGGGCAGTAGGGAACAATGGTCTGCATACGCCAGACAAAGCCAGTTGAGTATATATATTTAAAAAGGTAAAGATATATCCCAATGACAAGGTTGTCAAGTTGTCTCTGACCATAAGGGGTAGTGCTAATCTCCGTTACTAAGCCAAAGAGCCAGCATTGTCAGAGACTACTCTGTGATCATGTGGCCAACATGATTGCACATAATGCTGTTTACCTTCCAGATAAATTGCTCAACCTCTCTGGAAGCTGAACAGTACCTTACAATGTGTGTGTCTGTGTGTGTGTACCAATCTGAGCCAGTTTTTCAGGGTCTCCATTCAATGGAGGTAAGCAAGAGAGCTACGCACTGATTACTCTTATCAACTAAACAATTTCCTTGTTGGGTGTGTGTGTGTCTGTGAGGAACTATCCAGTTTTCACTTTAGAATAAGATTTGACATTTTCCCAAGATGGACAAGGATCTAGGCCAACAGCAGTCCTACCTGTCCAGTGTGCTTTCTTTAAAAAATGTGCAAACTTTAGCAATAGATTGGTTTTCTGCCTTATGCATCAAAGTCTAATGTTCATATTTATTGAGATAATTCAGAACAGTTTTGGGGAGTCATGATTTCACATACTCCCACATGTGGCAGTTTAGAGGGAAATTGAGGAAACTTGTATGGGTCTGGGGAACTGCAAATCTGCTTAAGGTGGGAGGATCATAGTTAGAGACAATAGTCTCTGCTACAAACACTGAGAGAGGATCAACTCCCATTAAAAGCAAGGATCATTTCTGAGTAGGCAATGGTGATTGGTGGCTTCTATGTTAGTTGAGTGGTGAAAATGTTCCAGATGTTCATTCAAGGAACTGAAGATATTTGGGAAATGGCATTCAGCACCTTGGACAGCTCCTTAAATTCTGGATAAAATTATGGAATAGTTTCAGAACCCCACTAACATGGAAGCCAGCAGACACCACTGTGAATGAACCTTCATTGCTGTGTCCTACCCATGATTATTTAATAACCATGAAATGATGACTGCCTGTGATGAATTTGAGAATTTGAATTTGAAAAGGTTTCAATACCAGAAAGAATAAAAAGTTAGAGCACGGATGATATGTTTACCTCAAAATAGTTCTCACTGACTTTGGTATGGCTTCCCTCAAGGAAGAGTACACTGCAAAGCAAGCCATTTACCACATTTCTAATGTTTATTCAATTGTAACTCCTTATGTACTCAATTAAGTTTTTGTTTATATCACACACACTTTCTTACCACATATACCAGTTGAACAAAGTGGTAGCTATCCTTTTTATTCCCCCATCCACCCAAAAATTACTGTCTTAGATTTATGCTCTCTAATACTTGAAAAGCCATATTCATTACTTGTTAATTAGGAGTCCTCTATTTTTGGTTTGCTTTAAGATAAATATAGGCCCATTGCCCTTTCAGAAACCTGTTCAACCTTCACTGCTGCCATTTCTGTATTACAAAATGCTGAATATTAAACCACTTATGAGGATTAAAGATTGTATTATTAGATCATTTCTGTAAAAAAATGAATGGGAATCATTTGAGGAGTTTTCACAACAACATCCATTGCTACCAAAAATAAAAATCAAAACAAAATCAAGCACAAATATTTGGAGAGCAAAAGACAGTAAATATACTGCATGATATCTAAAGCAGAAAACACAAAGGGCTGAGTTTGTTTACTCCTTCTCCTATTCTTTTATTTGTTCATTTGTTGTTGCTGCTGTTGTTGTTGTTGTAATATGATACAGAATGCCATAGCTTCATGCTTGATATGCAGAAATATGGTGATGGACTCTGTCTTCCTCCCATATTTTTAAAATCTCAAAATTTTCTCTTCCCATGCATGAAGAAATTTCTAAATGTTGGTAAGCTCTTATTAAAAAAAAAAAAATGAAACGAAATTCTCCTTATCTCCACTACTCAAAATCAATGGGTACAGTTATTGCCATCATGGATAGGGCCATACTGTATCCAATTTCCAATTAGCTCTCATTAAAAAAAAAAAAGGTTGTTGCAACTCTCAGTCAGAGCAAAAAGAATGTTTGCACATACAGGGATTCTAATACACAGTTTTCAGTGGTATGTCTGTAGGGATGTGCCTGCCAGTTTTGCTCTCTCTTGCACTCTTCAGTTTTTAAAAAACAAGAAAACCCTTATTTCCCCTCCAAAATATTCATAAAGAAATCTGCAAATTTTGGAAAGCTTTTATTAGAAAAAGAAAGAAGTAAGCCAATTTCTTACCCAAACATAGGGCCTCTACACTTTGCACCGTCATGGAGGCAGGGAAGGGGAGGGGCAGCCACACGCCGGGTGCCCCAACCCCACGGTGAAGACATCATCATGGAGTGCACTGTTATGCACAGTGCATGCCATCAGGATGTCATCACGGCGCAGTGTCTTAATGCACTGTGCCGGCTCTTCATGCGTTCCTTCTGTCAGCTCTGAAAGGACCGACATTTTAGCACTACTTTCAGGGCTGGCAGAAAGGAGGATTGGGGCCGAGGCATGGGGTAGCCTCAGCTCCAATCATCCACTTCCCAGGGGGCTCATGGCTGCCTGTCTGCATCCCCCTTGGACTGCCAGAAATAATACAGCTTGAGATCACTTTAACCGTCCTGGCTCAGTGCTAGGGAATCATGTGAACTGTAGTTTATTGTGGCACCAGAGCTCTCTGATAGAGAAGGCTCAATGTCTCAGAAAAAACTACAATTCCCATGATTCCCTATCATTGAGCCAGGATAGTTAAAGTGGTCTCAAGCTGTGTTATTTCTGGCAGTCTGTAAAGGCCCTTAGTTCCCATTATAATGCAATCCTGCTACAATTCCTCCCTTCCAGGAATTGTTTTAACAGTTAACTCTCATGATAGAGTAACAATGGCAACCTTTCTTTTAGGTACCAAAATTTCCAAAGAATATAGGATTGTACTGCTTCATAAGAACATGAAAACTCTCCTAGATGTTTCCTTGTCTTCTCAAGATGGTACTACAAGAGAGATGAAAACTGGATCTTTGAGAGCTAGTGAGGGGTAGAGAAGGAAATTATACTCAGCAATACTTGAAGTATGGTTGAAAATCATGTTTCTTGAATGTCAGGAAAAACTGATGAGAACAATCCTGTGTTGGGATTCCCTGACCGGGAATGATCTCAGACAGTTTCCCCACAATCCTGGACTGATTAGACTTATTGCAGTTTGGGACTCATTCTGTGAAAAAAAATCCATGTTTTTTTTTTTAAAGCAAAGAAACCAACATAGGAAATAGCATATCCAGTGCAGACAGTGATATTTTCTGTGCAAAAATACTGCATGTAAATTTTGTGCACATTAAATCTTAAACTATGTATAGTCTTCAGATGCTATACATATTTTGAAGAGTTTCTCACAATGGGAAGAAAATTACTAATTTCTTCCTTTGAGAATGAAATTAAGAAATCCCTCGGTAAGGGTAAAGAAAACTGGTTTGCATTTCTACTTGAAAAAAGAATATCTTGCTGTCTGCAACTGGAAGATGGATGTTCATCTTGCCATTGAAATCCATACATTTCTGACATTGCAGTGCATTTCATTGAGACAAAAATGTCCTCTGAACCATGCATACATTTGAAAAATCTGCATTAAAAATGTCTGTATTAGACCAGTGTACCCAAACACATTTGAAACAATGGACAAAATGTAGTCAAAGATATGCACTTGGAAAATTCACATAAAATAATACTTTGAAGATAATATTCCCAACATTTGTGGGAAACGTTTACCAAAATATGTTTCCAAACAGAAAAGCAGGAAGTCTAGCACCACAATTAGAACTGGAATGAGATTCTGAGAAACCCAGTTAAATAGAAACTGATAGATTTTCATATCTGCATTGAAAGTGTGGTATGAGAGCTCTGCTTGCCTATGCATCACTATACCCCCATCTGGAATATGAATTTGATACCTGCACTGACTTAGCTTTGCATAATCATGAAGAACAACAGTCTTATTACTGTTTGTCATGAAATGATACAACATATGGATATCCTACTGTGTCAGCCCTACCTTATTTTGAAAAGAACATCAGTTTCCCTTGCAGATAGTTCATTTCTTCATCTACATTTTATTGTTTGTTGTTAACTGCCCTCAAGTCAACCTCAACTCATAGTGACCCTGCAGATGAGATATCTCCAAGACCCCCATCCTTCATTGGTCTGTCTGGGTCCTGCAGGGTCAAGACCTGTGGCTTTTTTGACTGAATCCAACATCTACTGTGTGGTCTTCTCCCCTTTTACTGCCCTCTGCCTTTTCTATTATCATTGTCTTTTAAAATGATTCATGCCTTCTCATGATGTGGCCAAAGTACAATAGCCTCAGTTTAGTTATGCTGGTTTCCAAGGAGAGTTCAGGCTTGATCTATTCTAGAACCCAATTATTTATCCTCTTGACCACCCATGGTATCCTCAGCACTCTTTTACAGTACCACATCTCAAATGTTGATTTTCCTGCTTTTGGCTTTATTCACTGTCTAACTCTCACATCCATACATGGTGATAGGTAATACAATGACTTGAACAATCCTCACTTAAGTTTTCAGAGTTATATATTTACACTTTAGGATCTTTTCCACTTCTTTCATAGCTGCCCTTTACAGTCCTAGTATTCTTCTAATTTTTTGACTGCATTTAATGTTCTGGTCAATATTTAATTAAGGTATGAGAACTCTTTGACTATTTCTTGAAAATAAGAAAGCCCAGAGCTGGACTAAGTACACATAGTTTCCTGTATTAATGTTCCCTTGGGCTCTTACAACAAAACTGTATAAAGTCCGCCTCTAAGAAAGCAATGCATATGTGCTCTCCAGCAATTCTTTTTAATATACAGGAAACCAGTAGCAGAGTGCAACATAAAAATTGACCTTTATAGTTCCTAATGATATGTACTAAATCAAATGTGTCCTTTTCCAAAGTAAACCTTCTACCTCAAATGATAAGGTACAACAGATAGCAGAAAATTGCCAAGCATGAATAGAATTGCAAATTCAGAATAAGTTGACATTCACCCATTTCCCAAGCAAAAGAAGTAACAGTTTATTATGATGTTACCATTTGCCCAATAGTGAGATTTGAAACTAATGTTTAAAGGCTTCTACTTATTCCTGTGGTGTGTTTTTTTTTATTTATTAAAAAACACAGACATTTGGGTTCATTTTTGTGTAAATCATTTTATGTATTGCAAGTTTTTATGCCAAACAAAAGAAGAACCACAGGCAAAGACGTTTATTTTAATAAAAGCTATGGGAAAATTCTGTGAGCATTGCCAAAGATAGCCACTTCAGTTCATGTCTATAACTTATTTTAGAATTATAATCAGATATGATGCATTGCCTAATTGTCCAAGTATTTTTTTATCTGGGTGACTATGTATAACAGGAAAAGCTTGGGGGAGGGGAAGAGCTTGTAACTGACTGTAGCTAACAGATGCAATAATAACATAAAACATTCACATGGGTATCAGTAAAGTGCATATTATTAACATTGTTTACCTCTTTGCATGTAGCCATTAAATTAGTCTTGTCTGATGATGGATGATAGGAAAGCTAAGAATGGACTATGTATATAGAAAGGGATCCTTCTAGGAGAGGAATCTGCCTGTTTCTGTGCTCCCATTCCCATGGAGTTACTGCCAGTAATGTGTGGACCATCCATTGGTAGAGATTGAGGAATACCTTTTGCCTCTCTGCTATTTCATTCCAACTTTGCTCGTTTTTTCTATCGTGTGCTGAATCACAGTCATTCATATGGGAGAAAGACAAAAAGAACACAGCCATAGTCATTCATGTGTGAAAACTGTAGCTCAAGGGAAGTAATAGTACCACTCTTATTTTGCTTTGGTCAGACCTTACCTGGAATATTGTGTCTAGTTCTTGGCATCACAATTCTTGAGCTTGTTTGGAGGTTCTAGCAGGGGAGCACAGCTATCGTATACCCTTGACCGAAGAACGGTACACTCCTTCTATCTGGGATGGTCGTCCTCTTCCACTGAGCACGCAGCTTCGGGAGGGACGCACATGGAGCGGTGAGGGAGGAAGGGGACACCTGCCTAGCCAGCCAGATCAGCCAAATCAACCCTGGCGATCAATGGGGTGACAGATGTCGCAGCCAGATCGCCCTCACATCCTTGGCATCACAATTCTAGAGGAATATCTCAGTGGATTTTGTTTTCAGAAAAGAATATTAAGAGGTGATATTATAGGCATGTTTAAATGTTTGAAGGAATATCATATGGAAGATGGACCAAACTTGTTTTCTACTGTTGCAGAGACTAGGACATGGAGCAATGGATTTAAACTACAGGAAAATATTCTACCTAAACATTAGAAAACAAAATTCTTAGTAAGAGCTGTTTGATAGTGGAATATGCTGCCTCAGAGGGTGGTGGAGTGTCCTTTGGAGCTTTTTAGACAGATGGGATGGTCATTTGTTGGAAGTGCTTTGGTTGTGAATTCCTGCATGGTAGGGGGCTGAGCTGGATGGCCCTTCTGTTCTTTTTCAACTCTATGATTCTATGATTCCTGAGGCTGGTGATCTTAATTTAGGGATGGGGTGCCACCTGTTAAGGATGGCCTAGAATTTCAGAATTGTTCGAAGGCAGGATTTCATAGGAGGCAGTGAAAAGCTTATCAGTGAAAAGCTTATCACTGAATAATTCTACCCCTTAATCTGCATACCAAATTCTTACAGGAGCCCTGGTGGTGCAGTGGTTAAATACCAGTACTGCAGCCTCTCACAACTTCAAGGTTGTGAGTTAGATCCTTCAAGGCTCCAGGGTTGACTCAGCCTTGCATCCTTCCATAGGTCACTAAAATGAGTACCCAGCTTGTTTGGGGGGCAATTAGCTTACACAATGTAAACTGCTTAGGGAGTGATATATACTTGCTATTGCTATTGCTATATTCCATCCCAATATTTCATATCTCGGTCTAGATTCTGTTTTTGGATTATGCTACAGAATCGTGGCAGTCAGGTTTTCATATATCCACATAATAAATTAGCTGCTGTAACAGCTCCCATTGTGTGATAAGATAGATTGTCTGGGCATCTGAATCCATCAATGCATCCAAAGTGGGAGACTTCACAAAAACCATGCCGAAATATATCCCTCCCCCTTTTTTTCATACTGAAACAGATTAATACAGATTTTTTTAAAACTAAGTGAGAAAAAACTGTATAAGAGCCAGTGTGGTGTATTACCATATTTTCCGGCATATAAGATGACTGGATGTATAAGACAACCCCTAACTTTTCAAGCTAAAATTTAGAGTTTGGGATATACT
>JAIPUX010001880.1:2929431-2959476 GCA_020142125.1 Phrynosoma platyrhinos | reverse complement strand
CCCAAGGAGATCTTCTGCTGTGCTTTCTGCAACCTGACTTGTTTATCTAGGATTGGCCTTTGTAGTCATGAGCGCGCTTGCAAAAAGCGTGGGATGAGTCCTTCCTGAATGTTTGTTTGTGAAGAAAAGCCAGAGAGATCTTTTATACCCCGAGCCATCTCCAAGGTGATGTTAAAAGCAGACTTCCCTCAACAAGAAGGTGCTTTTGGGAATTTGCCAGGGCATGCTAAAACCTTATTTTTCTTTTAGTCCATACTATCTGGTAGATGTGAGAAACAAATCTGCACCCAAATGAGCCTAATTTAAAAACCATTTATCCATTTCACATTATGGAAAAGGTGAAAAAAAGATCCAAAAGTCTAAATGTGGGTCAGCCAAAGAACACTTATCTCCAGAAGGCAATTGGCTAATTTGAGGCTTCTGAAATAGAAGAGGATATGTGAGATGCTATAAGTCCCCAAACAGACAAAGAACATGGCTGTGAGCCATATAGAAGTCCAAGCATATCAACAATTCTTGCATTATTTGTGTACTGTCAAAGCAAAGTAGTAGTCTGTCAAGTTTAGGGCAAGGTATTTTTCCACCTGAGAAGAAGGCTGGAATGATGCTACCTCCATTCCACATGCAAAGAATAATTTAGAATCACAAGACATTACCACATAAGCCCCATTCTCACCATAATCACATTAGTTAATAAAAATGGAAACATGCTGATTACAGAGCAGCCATTGTCACACCTCTCCACAATAGTGCAACTAGAGCTACTTCTGCCATTGTGCTCTCTTCCACATTCCTTCTTAACCTCACCTCCCTGGCATATGTGCTACCCAACATGCCTTTTGGCATTTTTTTAAAAAAATCTATTTTTATTTTACTTTTTCATGCAATTCTTTAATTGTGCTAATGTGATTTGTGCTAATGTGATTTATTTTATTTTTTTTAAAAAAGAAAACAAATAGAAATAGAAGAAAATTAAATGAAATCAGCCTGCTTACGAATAGTAAAAGGGATGGGTGAAAGGAGGAAACGCTGACACAACAACACTACCAATACTGGAACTGTCATGGCACAATATTTCACACCTGAGGACTGGTGCAATTAGGAGCTTATTGAAAGATTTTCTTCATCAATGAAAAGTGATGGCCTAACCACACTTCAGAGACAAAGCAGCTTTGGGCCGGAGGTGGTATTGTGCAACAAATATTACCAAAGCATTTTTTCCAACTGTAATTGCAGCTTAAAAGCCATGTGTAGTAACCTCTACAGTTGAATATTGTTGTCCTACATCACACCTGAGGACAGCAAGCAGGCAGTGCAATTTGCACTGCATAGCTTCCAGAACCACATTTTTCAACACCTCAAAACTATCCTTTCCCTCCACATCATTCATGTCCTGCTTCACTATGAAATAGTAGGCCCAGCTGTGTAGTGTGTGGTCTGAAAGCAGAGGCTTTTTTTTTATAATTTCAGAGCTTGATTGTTTCTTTATATTTCCTTCTGGAGTCTCAGCTAAACATCAAGATAAAGCTAACAGGAACCAGTTGGAATTAATGTGTTCAGTGCAAGCTTTAAGAAAGTAAAAGCTGTGATTCTGAAGCCCAAAAATAGCATTCAATGGGTATACTAAAATCATTTAAATTCATATGTATATTCTAAGATAGTGAAAGAGAGAAGCAAAAGATGTTTTAAAGAAATATCCATGACAGAATTAATGTGCAGGGTTTTGTTTGCTTGTTTGTTTTTTGTTTGTTTGTTTTTGGATTTTTTTTTTTTTTTGAATTTCAAATGTGGGTGGAGTGGGGAATCTGGCTAGGGAGTTCCATTCCCCCCTCCTCCAAAGTTTTATATTATGCGCAATAACACTGATTATTCTGATGTGCAGCTGACATTATATATAGGTTCTTTCTCTGAAGCCCAGATTATATATTGTATTTTTCCCCCTCGTGGAATGCTGGAAAATGTTTCGCCCCGAGCCCAGTGATCAAACTGAAGTCTTTCAAGAGGATTTTGGCTGAATCTGTACTGCAGAAATAATGAAGTTTGACACAACTTTAATTGCCATGGCTCTATGCTATGGAATTCTGGGATTAGTAGTTTTGTGAGATATTTAGCTTTCTCTGCCAGAGAGCTCTAGTGCCACAACAAACTACAAATCCCAGGATTCCATATCATTGAGCTATGGCAGCTAAAGCAGTGTCCAACTGCATTATTTCTGCAGTGCAGATTCAGCCTTTTGTCTTGTGAGACTCCTAGGCTCATGCAACTTGGGTTGGTCTTATAGGAAAACTTTTGATCCTGTGAGTAAAGGGAAATGACTTCATGTGCCATCTCTGGCACACATGCCATAGGTTCTCAAACACAGAGATAAAGGATATTATACATCAGGGAGAGGAAGGAAAAGCAGATAAGGAATAAAATCAAGTATCCCGGAACCATTAAATGGCTGTTGGAGGAGGGATCACCCCATACTAGAGCATTCTTCTTACATGCTGAGGATGCACTGGAAATTTGTAGTTTGTTGTGGCACTAGAGATCTCTGGCACAGAAAGCTAAATATCTCACAAAACTACAAACCCCAGAATTCCAAAACATTGAGCTAGCAGAGTTGGTGTATATGCAGCCCTAGTCCATCTGATAGTGTTCTTTTGAAAGGAAAAAAAATGGAAACAACTGTGTATATTGTCTTGAGGTCCTTTAAAAAAAGCAGGTTATATATGTAATAGATACATGTGAAAAATATACACAAAAAAGCAGAGAATTAAGGTTAAAACTATAAGTTGAGTAGAAAAGGATGGGGAGTCCTGGACACAGCCTCTCCATAGAAGGAACACCAGGCTGCAGCTGGGATGATGTTGCTATGGCATCTATCTCTAGTTAGTTAATGCAGTTTAAGTGGGATGTCTTGGAATTGCTATGCTAAGTAATTGTAAAAATTGCTTTGCTCAAGATGGAGGATAACTCAAAACAGAAGACATCTGAAAGGTAAAATACTAAGTGCGGAATCCCTAGAGAACATCAAAGCTTCCCGCAACTCAAGTTGTGTTAAAGATATATGTCTACCTGAAATGTACCAAGAGAGACCACTTAAAAATAGAGAGGCTTTGTGTAAACCTCTAATACCAGGAGCAAATAATGTTAAACACTTTTCAGGTGCCAGATAGATAGATATTTCCATCCCCCCCCCCCTTTGAGTTTTTGGCTTCAGAAGATGAAGCAGACTTACCATAGATATGTCATCTTCCAGATCAGTCTGACAGCCACCTGTGGGCTCCACAGGAGAAGGAGGCAGAAGAGATAGCCCCAACTCCACAAGAAAGGTGAAGGCTGTGGCATCTGGTACAAACCCAGTCTCTCCCCCACAGATGAAATGAGAGGCTGTGTGCATGCTATGAGGAAACACCTGCTGAAATAGTCTGCAAGTTGGGTGGGGCTGAGTCAGCATGCTTTATATGTCAAGGTCCTTTCCCTTCTTGGTTGCTAGAAACAAACTTGATTTCTTTCTCAGCCTATGTTTACTGAAAGATCTGACTCTATGATTTAGCATCTTGAACTATTTCTTGACTTCATTATCTGCTAACTGTGGACTTTGCTTAGATCTATGCCTTCTAACTGGACGGTTTGTTCATAGTTCCTTGAATCATAGAGTTGGAAGACACCTTAAGGGCCATTCAGTCCAACACCCTGCCATGCAGGAAACACAATCAAAGCATCCTTGACAGATGACCATCCAGCCTCTATTTTTATAAACCTACAAAGAAGAAAACTCCACCATGCTCTGAGGGAGTGTGTTCCACAGTCAAACCATCTTACTGCCAGAAAGTTCTTCCTAATGTGTAGGTGGAGTCTCTTTTCCTGTAGTTTGGATCCATTGCTCCTTTTTGTAATCTTTGGAGTAGTTGAAAATAAGCTTGTTCCATCCTCAACATGGCTATCATCTCTTCAACATTTTTTATCCTGGCTAAGCATACCCAGCTCCATAAGTCACTCCTCATAGGGCAGGTTTCCAGACATTTCACCATTTTGATCACCCTTCTCTGTACATGCTGTTACAGGATACTGCTTGCTCCTTTTGGCTTCTGAATAGATAGATATTGGACGTTTTCACACGGGGCTTTAAACGGAGTCATTCCTACCTCCGTCCGGCCCCACTCCGGCTCTGTGCAGGATAAGTTCACACGACGTCGCAGCAAGCCCCGCCCCATCCTGCGCCATCCCTGCGCCATCCCTGCCTCACTCCGGGGTCTTGCTGCGCGTGTTCACACGACGTCGCAGCAAGCCCCGCCCCATCTTGCGCAATCCCTGCGCCATCCCTGCCGCTAGCCGGCTTTAGCCCCGTTTTTGTAATTCCTTTTTTAAAAAGGAATTACAGGGGCTGCTGCCGGAGGCAATCAGGAGTCATTCCAGCGGCTGCTGTTTTCGCCGCCGGAATGGCTCTTGATTGCTTCCAGGGGGCTTCCAGGCGGCTTTAGAGCCGCCTGTGTGAAAACGTCCAAGGTTTCTCCCAATTTTCTGATCACTTCCAATTTTGGGGGATTGGGGAATGTTTTACAAACAACTCACCCACTCCACACCCCAAAATAACAACAACCATGCCAAACTGGTCCACATGCCTCCTGGAAGGCACATAGGTTCTCAATAAAATAAAATAAAAAAAATGGAAGTCCATCTTTTACATGAATTGGGTAAAACCTCTGTGCTTGCTCTACAAAAAGGAAAGACTATTACATACAAAAGGGAGAAGGAGTTTCATGCTTCAAAAGGCTGCTTAAACATTTTGAAACAGTCTCTCTCATCGAGTAGTAGATTTTTGTGAGTATTCCACACATCTCTTCCTCAGAAATTTAAGATTTATCCCATAGCACCACTCCTAATTTCTCTCCATCTAACCTTAAACAACACACCAGCCCTCTTCCTCAGGGATCCCCTGAAATAAGAGTGCCAATCTTGTTTTGTTTTTGTTTTATAAATAATTTTTATTCAGCCATCTTGATTAAGCTTCTTATGTCCATGTCCTAAATTTTCCATTTCTTCTTTAAAAAATACAAAGAGCATATATGAAATATCCTGTGAAAACGTACAATATCAACTACTATCTTACATTATCTTGTTTGTTCTTTTCAGTCTTATTGTCAACCTTGTATTCACATTAATAAAATTATGTTTTTTGATGTTATTTATCATATTTTATAAAGTTTCTTCATTGTATAATTTCTTAAGCCCATTACTTGTATTTTCTACCTAGATATAATCATGGTTCAATATACAGTTTATTTCTTTAACCAACAACTAATAACCTTTATTGGTTAAAGAGTGCCAATCCTATAAAGAACAACAGCATGCAGAGCTATTAGCAAGATGTTTTAGTGTGGAGTGTTGTTATTCATGATTTCATGAACCATATTCCATTCCCAGTTCCTGTTATTGTGCCTTATCTCCCAGGACTCAGCCAACATACCATAGCTCCTGAGAAAGCTCAAGGTCCTTGAGATTCCACTTTTACTACCATGGCCAAGTCCAATAGGATCATGGGTTTTGTAGTTTGGTGAGGCAATAAAAGGAACACTGACTAAAAATTCTAAATATCCTTCCCTAAACTGTAAATCCTAGGACTCCATAGGCTGGAGCCAAGGCAATTAAAGTGGAATCTATGATATTGTGCAAGAACTGCATAAGTGATATAGTTGAGTAATGAAGAAGGGCCCAGATTTGGGAGATCCCTTCCTTACATCTTTTCCCACCCTGTAAATATTGTTCTATAGGAAACAGATATCCTGCAAGCCTGGTGATAATCTCACTCTTGTATATAGATACTGTTTTAACTATGTAAAGAATGATGTGCTTCCTTAAATAAAGAATTCCTAAAAAGTGGCATTGGGCCTTTGCAGACTGCTCGAAATAGTGCAAATTGAGTCCACTTTAACTGCCCTGGCTCAGTGCTAGGGAATCATGGGAATTGTATTTTTTTTCTGAGACATTGAGCCTTCTCTGTGAGAGAGCTCTGGTGCCTCAATAAACTACAGTTCCCATGATTCCCTAGCACCGAGTCAGGGCAATTAAAGTGGCCTTAATTTGCACTATTTCTGGCACTCTGCAAAGGCCATTAGTTAGTCCCACAGTTTCACAGATGCTCATTTCATTTGTATTTTTTTTCTTTTCCTTCTTCCCTTTGGCTTTGGTGTTTTTTCCTTTACAAGATACATGATTGCCTGTTGTTCCTTTCTAGCAGGAAATGGTTCAACAGAAGGTGGTTTCAAACAAATGATTCCTGCTTTTCTTGAACACAATGTGGAAGATTAAAGCCCAGTCTACATCTTTATTCTGCACACCCTGCTTCTTATCAGTTTAGGACAGATTATATGCTAGTTTGAGATGGTTTGCGTCTGTATTATACCTAAAATTAAGCTCTTTTAAGCAATTGTCTTTTTATGTGTTGGTAAAAACAAACAGTCTTATATCCATTGTTAAGAATTTTAATTTTGAAAAAGCTGGCATCCACCTTGGAAAAACCAGGATGATGTGTAATATTTTAGGTGTGATGACTGATCTTTTAACTAATTTGTGGAAAATAACATTTTTATTTTTCATTGTCATTTGTTGTATCTTCTTTATCTAAAGTAAGCCTACTTTGTACTACAGCATATCTTCTGTTCTGAACATGTCAAACACAATTGCATTGTTTAAACAATGGAAATAAGAACATTTGCTTTTGTTCAAATATATATTCAAGACTAAACATTGGCCCCAGAGTAGGCGTACTATGCTTGTGCAAGAACTGCATAATAAATCCCCTCCTTTTAGAAGTGGAGATGGGTCTCATTCACAATTCCATTCCCCAACTCAATAATGTAAGGACCTTATCCCACGCTGCTCTCAAAAGTGGCAAGAAAGCGATATGAGCATCATTGCAGTACTATAGCGCTAGTATAAATATGGCGTTAGCGCTATAATAGCGCTATGGATAAGCTAGCGCTATTGCAATGCCCGCTGAAACCGACATTCAAAAGAACCCGAATGATGCTGCATTCCGAGCGGTTTCTTGTTGGATTCTGAGCGACGTCGTGTAATCACACAGAAAACTATAGCGCTATAGCGCCTGATTCTTAGCGGATTCTGAGCGACGTCGTGTGATCACCCGGAAAACTATAGCGCTATAGCACCTGATTCTTAGCCGATTCTGAGCGACGTCGTGTGATCACCCGGGAATGTATAGCGCTATAGCGCCTGATTCTTAGTGGATTCTTGCTGCTTTTGGCCCCGTGGGATAAGGTCCTAAGAGATGTTATAAAAGGAAATGGTGGCTGGCAGTTTCCATATCAGCAAAGCTCTCTCAGGAGAGTGAATCCACTCAGGGGTTTAGTCCATACTTTTAAAGTGGCAAGAGGAGAGCTTTTGTCTCTCCTTAAGCCTCAGTGCTACAGAATCATGGGAACTGTAGTTTATTGTGGCACCAAAGCTCACTAATAGAGAAATCTCAATGTCCCAGAAAAAATACAGTTCCCATGATTCCCTAGCACTGAGCCAGGACAGTAAAGTGGCCTCAAGCTGCATTATTTCTGGCAGTCTTTAAAAGCCCTTACAAACCTTTAGCAACACTGGAGTTGGGAGGCTGCTTCTAAAATATCCCTTATAACACTAAAGAAGTCAAGAGAAACATGTCTTCCAAAGCTACTAGCCAGGAGAACTCACAATCAAGCCAGATAAAGAGTGGGAAGGAGAATCTAAGAGACCAGGGACTGATGATCTGCTGAGGGCAAAGTGCCCAAAACTGGGTGCTGGTTTGGCTGCTTGAGCCCTCAGATGCCTTGTATTAACGTTTAAGGCCTTAAATGTTTTGGGAGCACATTACCTGAAAATTCCATGAAATATTGCCTGAACATTGAAATCAGCATCTGAGGCATTGCTTGCTGGCTCTCAAGTAAAACCTGTAACCATTGAACAAACAAAACAAAACAAAACATAAACAGGGCTTTTCTCATGCTGGTCCCTTACCTTTGGAATCCTCTCCTTTGGAAACATGCATGGTCATCTCATTGCTAACCTTCAGTAAATTTTTAAACACTTAGAGCATTCTGAGATTATTTTTATATCCTATGCTTGTAATTAAGGGTTTGTTTGTTACTGTTATTTTAACTATTGTTTCCTATTGTTATATGAATATTGTTTTTAGGGTTTCATTATGGAGATTATCACATGCGAATATCCCTGACAAGATAGACACATGTTTTATTGTTCCTGCAGGATTTTACCGCACTGCCCCATGGTCGGGTCATAAGCTTGAAAAGCTACAGGACAAGCCCAGATTGCATACAGGTTGCCTACGGCCTGTCCATGGGGCAGTGCAATAAAATCCAGTGGAGAATGGTTGAACACATGTTTATCTCATCAGGGATGTACACATGTGATAATCTCCTATGTTCTGTTATTTACAATTATTTGTAACTTATTTTGTGAGGACTATGAATCTATTACCGGTATGTAAAAAGTCTATGAAGCAATTTAGCTTCTGAGCATAAAAAAATGACACTTCTACTGGTGTTCCCCAAACTCTTGCTTCTCAGATTCTTCATTTTTTTTAAAAAAAATGTTGGTTTAGAGCAGAGGTAGGCAACCTTTCCCCTTTAAGGGCCGAGGGACTTCAGCTCCCAGAATCCCAGGAGCTATTGGCCAACATGGGACTATTGGCCAACATGGCTGAGGCTTCTGGGAGCTGAAGTCCCTTGGCCCTTAAAGGGGAAAGGTTGCCTATCTCTGGTTTAGAGCCATGCTTCTGCTCTAGTACCATTTTCCTCCCTGGCTTAGAACTTTTTCTTCACCATCATGATTTCTACCAATCATGATCCACATAGTAATCTGCCAGTGATGATACCATCATGCTACATAACCAATCATATTGTTTAGATAATGACATCACTGTAGCTAAACAGAGCTAATTGATAGTGATAACTTATTACTAGCTCATCCCTGGCCTCACTCTGAGTTGGCTGATAGATTTGGATCATTTTGACACAAAATCATTTAAAAATCAGTTTTTCACTAGGGAAAAACCGCCTCATTAAATTCACTTCTATTTTGCTTCAGCCTTAGTCAGAACTGCACTTTTTAGATAAGTTTATCAGCATGGGTTTGCATCCAGGAAACCATAGAAACCACTTTATATTTGCATATGCTAATCTACATTATAACTGTTATAATAGGCCTGGGGCTTTGGGAAATAGATTCAGGGCCAGAGCTCCATGGAAAGTATCAAAAGACTTACATTCATCACCACCTCCACCCACCTGCATCTGCTTAGAAATCTAGGTATTAGTTTCAAAACATTAAAATTTCAGGTAGTGCATAAAGGCAAAAAGGGAAAGGATTATCTAGAGGTTCTCACAGTTTAACCTGCTTGAGCAATACATATGGATGAAGGAACGAATGAGGTGGTGGTTCTAAAATGTATTTTAATGATTTTGCAAAACTTGGGTACTAAACCATAATGAAGAATCAATTTGCCTTGCTTTTAAGACATTTTTATCCTTTTAAAAATTTGTTGAGTAATATCTAAGATGTTTAAAACATGCAATAACCACATACCGATCTTCCTCTACATAATGGCTAGACCAGGGGTAGGCAACCTTTCCCATTTAAGGGCCGAGGGACTTCAGCTCCCAGAATCCCAGGAGCTATTGGCCAACATGGGACTATTGGCCAACATGGCTGAGGCTTCTGGGAGCTGAAGTCCCTCGGCCCTTAAAGGGGAAAGGTTGCTTATCCCTGGGCTAGACCATTTGTTCAGAGCTTTTAATCCTCCAAGTGTTTGAGACTTGAGTCTCCAGAATTCCAAACCATTGCCTGTGCCATCTGGGACTTCTGGGATCTAAAGTCCAAACTATTTGAATCATTGGAGCTTGAGAACCAGTGGCAAGTAAGACCAAGGTAATTGTGATGTTTATTTCATTTTCAATCTTGCTGGTGGTAATTGATTATACAGAGTGAGGATAGGACAATGTAGTGGACAATAATGTTGGGAAAATTTGTAGGCTGTAGGAAAAGAGGGAGACCACTTTAAATAGAAAATCTGCACTAGGTGGAATATGCTTATTCAAAGTGTGGTGGAGTCTCCTTCTTCTGGTGGTTTTAAACAGAGTCTGGATGCCATCTGTTGGGGGTATTTTGCTTGTGTGTTCTTACATAGCAGGGGGTTGGACTGGATGGCCCTTGTGGTCCCTTCCAACTCTATGATTCTATGACTGTTATGGAGGGATGTGTGGAGAGGTTTTTACTCCTTTGCCTTTCTCTTGATTTCAGACCAGACTGTGGCTGTGTTGATTGTCCAGAAATAATTTATTTGATTTGGTGAATACTTTTTGGAAACACAACTTGCAATATATATTGCAGACCTAGGGTCCTTGGTTTGGATTGGGACCATAACAAAGGGCAAAGGGCCAAAGCCTCTTACCCTGTCTCCATACTAGGCTCTTGGCACAGAATTAAATACACATACTCATAAACACACATGCATAGACACAAAGGAAAAAATTGAAAAAGATATGACAGCTAGCTACATCTTTATAAAGTAACATTTTGTTTGACTCTGAGCTGCTATGCAAGTCAGCTACAGAAGACCAGTGTTCCCATTTTTCAAAGGATAGGCCAGCCTAGATTTTAGGCAAAATGAATAATTCAAAACAAAATGACATACTACAATCTATTCCCCAAAACAAGTCCACCAGCTTCAATGTGTTTAAGATTAGTTCTCCAATGAATAACTTTGAATACGAAATGCACTCATTAAAAAGAAAAATCTGTTCACAGTGAGTGCATAAAATGTGTGTGTGTGGGGGGGGGGTAGGAACTGACTTTTAACAGCAGCAGCAGCAGCAGCAAAAAGAAATAGGAAAGATGCTGGCTGAATGAATGGTTAGATCTGGCTGAAAAATGAAACTAATTTTTGGATTTCAGTATTAGAACAGTGGAAAATAGTATCCTTCAATAAAACCCCATATATTAAACATTGTCACTCCCCATAGTTATCATTGCCATTGTCCTGTGTTCCAGCTGTGTACTTTAATTGTAAGATCTATTGCAATACAAAAACAGATAAGGAGAACAAAAAATGTCAAATAAGGAGACAACACAAACTTTCCCAACCTCACTCTCTCACTCATAGAGTCAGGTTTTCAGAAATATTGGTCACAGTGGCTCATCTGTGGAAATGGCGGTACTCCTGAGGTCTGCTTGTCCCTGTTGCAAATAGCAATTCTGATAATGGACAGAAGAGGTTCAGGAAGGAGCGGGAGATTTGCCTGTCTTGACTAGTATTAACGGGTAGAGACAGACTCAGGAAGACTGGAAAGACGTGGAGACAGCTGTGGATAACAACTTGGCAGGTGAAAATATCCATATTTTGGCATAGTTTTGGGAGATCTAAAGAAATACAGGTGGTGACTGTGGTGATCTTAGGTCTGTCCTAACTAGTCTAAAATTGACTTATTCTTATAATTGATCTAGTTGTTTAAATTGTTTAAATTGATTTATTTATTTAAATATTAGCAATTCTTGTTATAAACTTATAGGCTCTGCAAGGACATGAGGGTGAGGTGGTGAGATCAAAACACTTATCAATATAAATAGGTCAGTGGCTACAATGGAAACAACAAGATCGCAGACTCAAGCTCAGGTGCAAACACAAACAAACCGTAGACCATCTATTGAACAACCTAAGGGAATAAACTCAAATATGGTGCTGATGGAAGAAATGAGAAAAATCAGACTGGAACTGAGTAAGGAAATTAAGGATTTAAGGCAAGATATGGTAGAGCTGAGGACTTAAATTAAAAGTGAACTAAGAGAATACCTAAAAGGTGTCAGCACTGCAATAGACAGAATGTCAGTAGAAGTAAATAAAATAAAGAGTTAACTTGAAAAAATTGAGGCCAAATATGATAACTTTGAGGAAAATTTAAACAAAATAAGACAAAAGCAAAAGGATTTGACTGTAGAAAGTGTGAAGAAAGATCTGAAAATTAGGGAAAGATCCTTAAAAATCAGAGGTATTCCAGAACAAGAAGGGGAAGACCTATGGCAAAAAGTCATTCAAATTCTAGTGGAATTTTTGGAAAAAGAGGAGGATAAATGTGAAATAGAACTAGATAATTTGTATAGATTGAAGTCATATGTTGCAAAGAAAAATAAAGTCCTAAGGGACGTAGTTGTATATTGTGTCAGAAAGCAATTTAGAGACACTATTTTACTTAAACACAAAATAGTCCCATGAGATATGAAGGTCGGGAATTGAAATTATTTAAGGACATACCTCCTACGATAATCAGGAGAAGGAAAGAATATAATTTCTTAACGGGTACACTTAGAGAAATGCAGATTAACTATAGATGGAGGCTACCAGAAGGTTTAATCTTCTGGTTTCAGAAAAAGAGGATAGAAATAAAATCAGTACAGGAAGTGATAGACTTCTGGAAATATCTTAGAAAGGAAGGAAGGAGAGAAAACGATAAAGGGGGGAAGCAAAAAGAAGACCCCGACCATAAAGAAAGGAAAAGAACAGAAGATAATCAGGCAAATAAGAAACTGAAAGATAGAAAGGAGGAGGAGGAAGGAATACAAAATAGAAAAGTAGATAGAAAAAAGAGGACACAAAAGACAAAAGAAAAAAAAACTAATGAAATAGAGGAGCTAAAATCCTCACAAAGAGATAGTGACAGGGATTCCGATAAAGAGGAGCAATCAGAAGTAGAACTAGCAACAGGCCAAATTTGGAAAGCAACATGTTATATTTGAAGGTGTACTATTGTAGCCACAAGTCTAGTATTGGGAATTTTATTTAGCTCAAACTGAGAGGGGGTCGGCTACAAAGACCCTGCAAGACCATTTCTCACTTGTATACCAGAGGCCAGTGGATCTAAGAATTGATGCAGAGACAGATTTCTCCAATTAAAGTATGATTTTATTAAAGGAACAGTCACAGTAATTCATACTCATACACTCGTTCATTCAAGGCTCAGGAAATCAGAGGTTAGCTTGGAAAAGATCTTGAGGCAAAACTACAGGTGATACTTATTACAGATGAGGCTGTTAGGTTTAAATGGGATATAGAGTCAATGTTAAAATGTTGAAATGTAAAAGATGTGTGTCTGTATTTTTCCATGCTGTGGAAAGTTGTTTTTCTGAGAGCTGGATTCACAGTTATCAGCCCCAGGTGTGATTTAGCCAAAACAAGAAGCTAACAAGACTCCATTCTATGGGAAAGAGGGTTTGTTTATATTAAGGTTTTTGTAAACACAATATTGTTATGGGAAATGTAGTCACATGATTTGTTATTGTAATTAAGGGTTGGAGTAGAACACGTCACGAAATATCACCCAATTAGCTTGAAAAAGCAACACCCAGAAAGGTGGAGTTTTGGGGGGGCTGAGGGCTGAGAATCAAAAGTTATTCACTTGCTTCTTGACTTTTGAACTGTAATGAACTAATAAAACCATTCTTTTGATGATGCTACTAACACATCCTGAATCATGTAGCAAATAGCTTTTATTCCTCCTTAGCCAACTTTGGCTAAAGTGAAGATGTTATTATTATTATTATTATTTGTTTTTGCTTTTGTCTTTATACAATAAAGAAGCTTGCTGAAAGTTCCAGGTTTGGATGTTTGGTTTTAAAGGACTGTTTTTCAACACTCCTACAACATTATTTTAACAGAGGCTTTCTCCGGGATCCAACTGGGTGAAGTGGCATGGGACACAGCCATTCTGAGACCATGGGTTTGAATGGAAGTGCTGGTAACTAGACTAGAGATCACAGTGATGTAGTGTCCCCATGAACTGCAACTTAGCACACTGAATGGGAAAATCGAGGGGTTTTTAAGGGCTAAAACTAACTGCAGGGCAAAGGTGTGAGATTGTATGGGTGAGGTAATCTGGTCTGGCAATATCCAAGGTCAATGGGAAAGGGATTAAGTTGTTAGCTGGCCCATCAGGTGAGATATCTAGGCAATTATCACCCATTCTTTCTGATTATGGAGGTGATGATGGTCCATGTGCAACTCCCACACTACCTGCCTGTCCTTGAGATGGTTTCTGTCTGTGTTCCAAGTGACCTTGGTATGACTTGCCTGTCATCGTCCAGGTGGCACTTGAGGTCAACTGCAGGGTACATCTGGGGTCATGTGGAATGCCACACACACACCAAAATTCAAAAAAATACAATTTGGCTAACACTATACAGATGTAGTATTATTCTTCAAGCAATGGAAATACATGAAAATTGGGGGGGGGATCTCAACTGTATCAAGAAATAGCTGACCCCAAACTGCTTAGTATTTATTGTCAAAATGCTTGTTTAGTCAATTTCTTCATTCCCTCTGTCATCTATCCTTGATAACACTGTCACAGTCTTTTTTTTAAAATAATAATAATAATAATAATAGGTATTTGGCATCATGGTGTTCTCTCATTGTATCTTTCCTGTTTGAGTGACAGGAATCATTCTGTCAAACAAGCACTCTATCAGGGATAACACTAGATAAATAGATCTAATTGGATTTCACCATGGCCTCTATATAATCTGTAATTGGCACCACTGAAAATGTCCAGTGTGGGAAACAAAAATAATATCTAGATGAAGAAAACTACACTAAAGAAGTTGCATTCTGAAGAGAAAAAAAATGGCACCCAATGATGCTTAAAAAGTTAAACATGTGCACAATTTCTACCACACCAAAAAGTATGTGTGTTTGTATATGTGTATGTAAAATGCTGCATGGTCTGAAGTGCTCCATCTCACATTCACTCCAATCATTCACAGATGAAAACTGAGGCATGTGTAGCTCAATAACATCAGTGTGGTGAAAAGGGATGTGTAGCCAGGCAAAAAGTCAAAAGTTATTAATAAGGAAAAGTACACAAAACTACTATTTGAACCAGAGAAACCATGGGATTTAAGTACTGGAATGCCCATTAAGATTAATTTTAAATTACAGTTTGTAAAGTATTTATTGATAGATTTTTTTATAAAAATATGTATCAGATTTATATGCTCTTTTAACTGATGTTATATGTTGTGTGATTTGTAGTTGTTCTTCACCTCAATCCACAGGAAGAGGTGGGTAAAAAATGAGGAGGAGGAGGAGGAGGAGGAGGAGGAGGGACCAGGAAAAAAGGGTGAGAATCCACAAATCCATGAATACAATATTCTGTGTGTACATGTATGCACACAGCATGATTAACCATAAATATATTATATAAACACTATTCTAAAATGAAATTGACATGTTTTTATTATACCTGCTCAATATTACAGCTCTCTATCATATCAGATCTACCATATAAACTCTGTGTTCACACGCACCTGTTCTGCCAAATGCACATTACAGATCAGGTCAAATCCCAGCTTCTCCATAACCTAACACTCATGTGATTACATTGAGCCAATCATTGTTTCTCAATCTCACCTATTTCACAAAATTGTGCTTAGGGTAAAATTCAAGTGGGAAGTGAAGAGAAATAATAAATCATATGTTTAGCTTGAGGAGATAAATCAAATCTTATTAGTTAAGAAAGATATAGGGCCTTTACAGACTGCCAGAAATAGTGCAAACTGAAGCCACTTTAACTGTCCTGGCTCAGTGATAGGGAATCATCTGAATTTTATTTTTTTCTGGGACATTGAGCCTTCTCTACTAGAGAACTCTGGTGCCACAATAAACTACAGTTCCCATGATTCCTTAGCACTGAGCCAGGACAGTTAACTTGGCCTCAATTCGCACTATTTCTGGCAGTCTGTAAAGGCCCATAGTTGGGGGTGGGAATGATAATTGTCATAAAGAAATCCATGCTTTTCAATGACCTTCACAATGTCTCAGGGCTACAATCTGATATACATTTATCTAGATATAAATCTCTCTGAACTGATTGGGACTTTTGAGTACATAGGTGTATAATTGAATTGTTAATATAAATGTAACATTGGCCTAGAGGGGAAAACACCCTCTCAGAGTAAATAGGCAATGTTTATGAAAATCTAAAACAAACAAACGCAACAATCAGAATGGAAAGGAAGAGAGAGAAAAATACTGGTCCTATTTTAGGAAAATTAGAGGCATAGGATCTATATGCCTGGGGGGAAGCAAACTTGCAAGAGTACATGGTGCACAGTTCTAGGTATTCTAGGTGTGTCATTCAAATGGAATCTCGTTGAAAGAAAAAAACCCTATTAACTTATAGGCTCTTCCATTGCTTTTTACAAGGTACCTCAAGAAGGAATTTTGCTTACTTCAAGAAGCACAACACAGCACAGGATGTTCTGTTCAAAAGCTGGAAGTATCTGAAACAGTTTGATGACAAGACTCCCTTTTCTAATTTTCCTACTGCTGAGTCAATTGAGTACAAAATACTTTTTCATTTTTAATTCAGTTTGTAGCAATTGAAGTAAGATGAGGATGAAGGGGGAAGTAGGAGGAGAAAGAGACCAGAATATTTTAAAAGAAGTGGAGAAAGTGGGATGGCAAAGTATTAACTGGAGCTGACCCTGTCAAATGGGAGATTTGGAAAGTATGCATCTTAATGAGCATTATTAATCCATCAAGACCCACAGATCCTTCAGTTTAGGTTATTTTTTTTTATTCATTTAATTTAACTAAGGAACTTATCACATGGACAAAAACTCCAACTGCATCCCAATGGGATGCATCCAGGTTGTGGGATGTGCAGATGGGAATTATTGCAGGTAATTGGCTGCCAATTCCACCAGGCAAGTGCAGCCAGGCTGCAGCCCAGGTCCCAGACTTTGGAGGCTGCTTTTCAAAGTCAGAAAGCTCCTGGCTTTGAAAAACAGCCTCCAAAACATACCTGGGACTCAGGCTGCAGCCAGACTGCACTCAGGTGGAATTGGTGGCCAATTACATGTGATAATTCCCACCTGCATCCCACAACCCAGATGCATCCCATAGGGGTACAATTGGGTTTTTTGTCCATGTGATAAGCTCGTACATCTCCCACCATCGCCAGTCTCCTATCTGAATATAAACAGCCATACTATTTATTTTATTTATTTTTCTATTTGTTTAGCATCCCCCATTATGTCACAAGGCTTGAGCTGTTTTTAAGTGGTATCTAGGTTTATTTTCTGACCTATTTGTAGTCAGAGATGCTGAAAAGTATTTTTCGCCCTCCTCCTGCTGCATGTTGCTATTGGACTATGACTTTGGAGAACAGGATTTTAATGCCCACTCAGCCATGGAAATCCACTCAGTGACCTTGGGCATGTCACATTCTCTCAATCACACAGGAAGGCAAAGACAATGCTCCTCTCAAAAAATATTATCAAGAAAACCCCATGTTAAGCTTGGCCTTGAGTAGATAAGCCAGGATAGCATGGGCAGAAACCATGCAGCTCAGGCCTGGGTACTCACCTGGGTCAGTCCCTGTACTGGCATGGGGATGGGCAGGTGTTTACACATCTGTCCTGGCACTGATCTGGGGACTTGCTACTAGCATACACTCCTTACCATTCTCCTTAGCAGTATCAATGCAGAAAGTATAGGAGCAGACGGTGGTCATTTGAACAGCTAGGGAGTGCCATTTAATTACCTGGAAATGCTTCAGCAAACCAGAGGACAGATTGACTCAGGGTAAGGGCTGTTTACCTCAGGATTGGGCCGGATCAACCAGATCAGTTTCTGGTCTGCAAGGATTGGGCCTAATCCTGGCCCTGGGATTTTGTCCTTCATTGTCCAATCTCCATCAGAGAATATAAAAGTTACATTTTTATTGTAACCTAGAGCCAGCAGTGTGGGCTTCGTACAGTTACATACAATACACTGTATATAATATGCTGGTGCCAAGATATGCTGGTGCCAAGGTAAAACAGCTGCTTTGTGGCACCTTCTAGCTGGTTTGGATTACAACTTCTATCTTCTTGAACCACCAAGATATGTGAGGATGATGGGAGTTATAATTCAACACAATTGGGAGTCACTGTACTGGGGAAGATGTTAAATTTTTTGTGATACAAGTAGTGCTATTTTTAATAGACTGTTCAACATTCTTGCTTCCATGCTGTTACCACACCACACAAAAACAGATGGATTTCTACCAAATTTCCACCCACTCACCCTGCCTCATTTCCTCTGAACTTAGCTGCAATCCTTACAGTAGCTATGGGGAATTTTTTTTTCACCAGCAACAGTATATTGCTGTGAGATCTGCCTCTTGTAATACAACTTCGTAATGTGAAGTTATGCTGGACTAACTCAATCTGAAATGGGC
Organism: Phrynosoma platyrhinos; assembly: GCA_020142125.1. Lineage (NCBI taxonomy): Eukaryota > Metazoa > Chordata > Lepidosauria > Squamata > Phrynosomatidae > Phrynosoma > Phrynosoma platyrhinos. The sequence continues at coordinate 2,941,213 of JAIPUX010001880.1, read as the reverse complement.
AAAAAAGGGGTATGCACTTTACAAAAGACCTGCTCCTAGCAACAACAACAACAACAACAACGACGAAAAAATCTGCAAGAACTGAATGTGAAGGTCCATGACCAAAGGAATATGAGAAAATAACACAATGATTCCTGTTCTTTACAATAAAGGTACATTCAATCAATCTTTTTTACAGTCAATGGACCCAGTGTGACATGCTATAACTTGAAACCACATAAAATAGAAATATTCCAGAAAGATAAAAATAATTTATCTAAAATTAAATTACCAGATTCAGTTACACCACTGGAATTATAATTAATTATATAATTATAGATCTAGGGTATATTGCCTTTAGCCAGACCCCTTTTTGATAATTTATTCTCTCTAATCTTAATGGCTAGAAACAAAAACTTTGCTACTGACAGGGTAATGTTCATACATTTGTCTTCCAACAACATTTTGATATAAAATATTTTAGAATGCCCTAGTTTACCCCAGACATGGGAGGGAAGAAATGCTTACATTGGGCTGCTGAGCAGAAGGGTGAGTTTACAGCCAGTAAAGGGGAAATCAGCTGGTTATGGCTCTGGTTATAAAAGACACATCAGAACAAAATATGTGATAAAGTTTCAACTACTTGCCATCCATAAGGGCAAAATCTAGAAGGAGTAGGTAGCCCAGCATATCTACCAAAAAGTACAGTAAGTTAGAGGGGAAAACACTGCATCTCACTTTAGTGAACAAGATGTGATACCTTAGAACTGTTAAATTTTTGAGGTAAGAAGGCTGACAGAAAGTTCCTGCATAATGAGTATTTAGGGTACTGGGAGAGCAAGATGTAATAGAATTTGTCCTGAGATTGCAAAAACCAATATCCTAGAGTCTTTGCCTCAGTAATTTTAAAGCCATCTCATGGCCTAAGTTTAAAAGCAGAAGTTCAGAAAGACCAATGGAAGCCACTTTATGAGCAACCTGTTTAGTCCTACTGCTGGTACAACTATCTGAAGTGAGGAGGTCTACCAAACACACACCCAACTTAAAGAGAAATCCTCTGAACCAAATTTCACACACAAATAACCAGCCACAGTGATGGCAAACCTTATAGAGACAGAGTGCCCAAACTGCAACCCAAACCCCACTTATTTAGCACAAAGTGCCAATATGGCAATTTAACATGAATACCGAGGTTTTAGTCTTAAAAAAAAAAACTCATACATTAACCTAGGGCAGGGGTAGGCAACCTGGCTCACAGCATGGCATAGTTGGAGGTGAGAAGAGTGCTTGGGCTATAGCACAGGTTTTCCTGCACCAGCCCTATACATTCTGCTGGCCATGCCTTCTTGCCTGCTGGAGGCTTAAGAACATCAAACAAAACTAATTTTTATATGATCTTAAAGGTAAACCACAGAATTGCTTTCCAATCCTGTTGAAAAAGAAGTACATGCAGAATTTCACATAGCTGTGCATGTTCATGAAATACAGCATGATGCAGCCATCCAACTGGGATATTGCTAGATGAATTTTAAAAATGCAATCTTGAACAGTATTACTATTATTGAAAGTATTTATATTTCACTTTTCTAACTGCTCCCTGTCCCTAAGGAGCTCACAATGTAAAATGAGGCAAAAGAACACCAGCAGGCAGCCACCAGAAAAGATACTGCTAGGGTGCAGAGGACCAGTTTTTCTCCCCTCTTGCTCAATAAAAGAGGAACACCCACTTACCCAGCATGTAGTTGCCCAGTGTGTACACAGTGAGCACAATTAGCCAGCATGTAATTAACATGTGAAACTCCTTGCCACAGGATGTGGTGATGACATCTAGCCTAGATGCCTTTAAGAAGGGATTGGACACATTTCTAAAGGAAAAGTCCATCATGGGTTACTAGCCCTGATGGATATGTGCTACCTCCTTATTATAAATGTGGGCCACTGTGAGATACAGGAGCTGGACTAGATGGGCCAGTGGCCTGATCCAGCGGGCTCTTCTTATGTTCTTATGTTCCTATGTTCCAGCCGCTCATACAGCCAGCCAGCCAGCCAGCCAGCACTACACTGCACAGCAAAGGCTCTGACCCCACTTCCTGATGAGGTTGATGCTCGTTGCTGGTGTCAGGTCATGGATTGGTTCTGTCATAAAGAGCAATTGCTGTACATTGTATGAAAGACACCCACACTTATTGACATCTGTTCTGTGTGTCCACTACTCAAAAGGTTACAGTGTCATTGCATAGCTGTGGGGTGCATTTATCTAATATCACATGATCCATGTAATGCTCAGTGTGGTGGGATAAGTAGGTGGCAGGGTTCAACTCTCTATGGCCTGTGTGCATGCTGTACAAGAGGATAGGACAGACATGGCACTCACTGTACTGGAATTGTCACTGGGAACTTTGTATTGGCTGCTGTTCATAGGAACCAACCTAGGCCCCTGCTAATGGGAAAATGAGAGCTTGTATGGATGATTGAGGTCTGCATGCCTCCTGTGTTGGGAAATGTGTGCTACATTTCCACTTCATCTTATTTATGGAAATTCCCCAAGAAGTAGGTCCAACACATCTACAGTGGATGTACAGTGCTTGCACTAACACCAATAGTGTTAGCTATTTTTGGTATAGGAATACATTTGTATTGGGTGCATCGCTTTTTTTAAAAAAAAAATATGGGTTTTTGTAGACTCCAAGTCTTGAACACCCAAGAATGAGTAAAGCAAAAAAAGTAAAAACAGGTAGTGGAAGATCATTCCAAGAGACCTGGGCAGTCATTTGGAGTGATTGAACACAATGGGAAAGCATTATGTATTCTGTATAATGAAAGTGTTGTGTGTTGCACATCAAGTGTTAGACAGCATTTTGACACCAACCCTAAAAGTGTTGCCAAACTTGGTAAAACTGGTGGGAAAGGTGTTTCTTGAAGGGAAATTGAGGAAATAGTATCCTAGTTTTTGCAACTATCTTTCTAGAACAAATCATCTGATAGCTGCCAGTTTTCAAATTTCACTGTGCATAGCAAAACATGGTAAGCCCCTCTCTGATGGTGATATTATCAAAATGGCTATGTAGTCTGAGAGTAATTCCCTTTTTCATTATTTCTCAAACAAGGATAACATTATTCAACATGTCTCTGAGATGCCACTTAGCAGAAATACAATTAAAGATTGAGTCCAGCATATGGCAAGTGATGTTAGTCAGCAGCTCACCACTGACATACAAAAGGCAACCTGCTACTTCATGTGTTTGGATGAAAGCACAGATATAAATAATCATGCAAGGCTAGCAGTAATTTTGCATTATGTTGTTGGTGACATCATGAGAGAAGAGCTGGTGAAATTTCTGTCTTTGCCTGAAAGAACACAAGGGATAGATATCTACAATACTGTGATGGAGGCTTTTTTGTCACAAGAGAAACACCAGAAAAAGTGGTTTCAATTAACAGTGATATGGCACCTTCTATGGTGGGGAAAACATCTGGTTCATACAGTTCTTTGTTAAGGAAACAAATAATCAAATAATTAAGTTCCAATGTATTATACATCCAGAAGTTCTTTGTGACAGAGAAAGCAGCAAAAAAAAAAAAAAAGATGATGTCCTCAAAGATGTCACAAGAATGATGAATTACATCATGACTCATGCTTTGAATTTTTGACAGTTTCAAGCACTTCTTGAGGAGGTTGAGGTATAGTATAATTGTTTATTTATGTACAATAAGGTCCAATGGCTAAGCAGAGGAAGCGTCCTGGAGATATTTGTAGCCTGCTTGGATGAAATTAGGCTATTTAAAAATTTAAAAGGGCAGGAATATCCACAACTCACTGATATGGCCTGACTAACCAACCTCATGTTTTTTTGTTTTTTTTTACAAATTTGATACTACACTTCAGTGTTCTGAACAAACAATCACAAGGTATAGGGAAAACAGCAGAAATGATGTTTTGTGATATCAAAACATTTGAGAGAAAATTGTAGGTTGTTGAAAGAGACCCTGAAATTGTTTGTATCATTAAAAGCTCTCTAATTGTGGTTTTCTTTTAAGACTATAGGCCTTTGCAGACTGCCAGAAATAGTGCAAATTGAGTCCATTTTAAGGGTTAAGGTTAGTGCTAGGGAATCATGGGATTTTTTTTTTCTCTGAGACATTGAGCCTTCTCTGTCAGAGAGCTCTGGTGCCACAATAAAATACAGTTCCGATGATTCCCTAACCCTAACCCTTAAAGTGGACTCAATTTGCACTATTTCTAGCAGTCTGCAAAGGCCCTAGGCTAGGGGTAGGCAACCTTTCCCCTTTAAGGGCCAGGGGACTTCAGCTCCCAAAACCCTCAGCCATGTTGGCCAATAGTCCCATGTTGGCCAATAGTCCCAATAGCTCCTGGGATTCTGGGAGCTGAAGCCCCTCGGCCCTTAAAGGGGAAAGGTTGCCTACCTCTGCTGTGAGCTATGCTCCCCTCCATCCTACCTCCTCTCCAACCTCACCATGGGAATCACCTTGGCCACAGACTAAACAGGCTGCCATCTATGCCATACACTTACACCGCATGTCAGCTGCCCGCCTTACCCCAGACAGGAGAGGGAGGAAGTACTCCCACTGGGCTGCTGGGCAAAGGGAGGGACTGATGTGAGAAATGTCCTCAGGTGCTCATGGAGAGGGGGAGGAGAGCAGACCAGCCCCATATCCCTCTGACTTCCTATGAATGAACTCTGGCAAAATTTGTGCTGGGGCAACAACACATGTGCCCACAGAGAGGACGCTGAGTGCCCCCTCTGGAATGTGTGCCATAAGTTCATCACCACTGCCCTAGTATAAAGAAGATATTTTCCCATTTCTAATAAAACAACTGAATTGAGGACACAGCTAGGAACACAGAAGAGCCTGTAGAAATTTTACTTGAAAACTATCAAGTTCAGAATTGGCAGCTTCTGTCTAAATAGCTACTGCATATAACAGTTTAGTTATCATTGCATTAAAAACTTTGAAAGAAATTGGTATGAATTGATTCCCTTTGTGAACTGGGACTCTCCTATCACCTAGCATTGGTGCAAGGATACAACCCTTCTTCAGTTCTCTGGACATAGGAATGGTTTCAGAGAGATGCTCCTGGGCATCCACCCTCACTCTTAGTTGACTGTTGTTACAAAGAGCTTTAGTTAGGGCAAGGGGTCTAATATCGGTAACTATAGATTCTAATTTAGTCCACAACTTATGCCTAGAGATAGTAAAAAATGGTATTTAAGTCCATAAATACTGCATAAAGTTTACCGTACCATAGTTTTGGATAATTCTTTTGCAAAGTGAGCTGATACTAGACAGTGGTTGCTCATAGAATGATTATCTCTAAAGGCTGCTTGCATCTTAGAGATTCAGTTTTCCAGTTCTGGACAACAGGCTTATTGGTCTGTGGTTCCTAGGATCATTAGCTTAACCATTAAAGGTACATTAGACAGTACACATGGTCCAAAAGTTGCACAAAATGAGCCCCATTTTGGTTTTAAAAAGGAAAAGCTGCATATTTAATATTGACTCTGGGAGACCAGAGTTAGCATTTCTGATCAGCCATGGAAACTCCCTGGATGTCTCACTTTCTCTGAGTAGAGAAAGACAAGGGAAAAATGCTATCTGGGGATTTGGGAAATTATAGTCCCAAAAGGTACATTTTCAGAGCTCTTCCTAGGCTGGATTATCCAGTAAACATCCACACATCACAAAACACAAACATCAGCATCCTCTCTATGCTATATTTGATCATTTGATCATTAATCAACACTATGTGAAAATGTTGTCAATTTTTTAGTGTGTATATATATATATATATATATATACATTCCACAAATCCTTCATTAGATTTCTATGGTACTATTGTGACCTCTACCCCAACTGCCAACTCATTTTCTTCAAGGAAACTGTCTTTTGGTTTGTGGGTTGGCTGGTTGGCTGACTAGTTGGTTTTGTGCAAAAAAATAAAATAAAATAAAAAGTAATGTTTTCTATACAGAATAATTCAAGATTTGTGTAAAAATTCTCACTGGTCTATTGTTTTCCCTGATGGAATTTCCCATTTTTCAACCTGGGAACAAATAATTATGACTATTCTTTCCCCCTACTGTTAAGCATGTGTGGAATGATGCTGTTATATGTTTGTCCTGCTTGTGGATTTCTTATTGGCTTCTGATTACCACAACATAAACACTGTGTGTACAGGACTAGAACACTGTGTATGTAGGACTAGATGGACTTTGGCCTTATTCAGTGAAGTTGTTTTTATGTTCTTATGATATGTGGATCAACAGAAATCATTCACCCTTAGAAAATGTAGTTAGATACCATGCAGCCAAAAATTGGATAAGTAAGTTCTACATCTCTCTCTCTCTCTCTTTCTTTAACTAAATTAGTGCTTAAGAAACTTTACAGTTGTGATATGGCATGCAACTCACTTTACATTCCTGCTGAGATAGCAAAATTGCCTTCAATTTAAGTGGAATGCAGTGGCTCAAGTGATTAAGATGCTGACCTTGTTGATTGCAAGATTGGCACATTGACATTTTGAGGCCCAGGTGCTGCATAATGGGGTGAGTTCATGTCACTAGTCCCAGCTTCTGCCAACCTAGCAGTTTGAAAGAATGCAAATGCAAGTAGATAAATATGTACCACTTCAATGGGGAGGTAAGCAGCATTCTATGCAATCATGCTGGCCACAAGATCATAGAGTAGTCTCTCACAACACTGGCTCTTCAGCTTAGTAATAGAGATGAGCACTGCCCCCTATGGTTGGACATGACGTGACAACCTTGTCAACGGGGAATATCTTTACCTTACTTACCTAGATTTAAGTACCTATTGTCATTCACAGTAATAATCAGAGAAGACATGAGCATCTGACAGCTGCACATGCACACACCTGCACACAGACATTTTGTAGTTGGAAATCTACCTGTTGTATTTTCTTACTGCAAAAACTTGGCATTGTACAATAATGACAATCTCAATAAATAAATATATAAACTATCAGTTTATGTATTACATCTTCTAATGGTAGGATCAGACTAGAAAGAAGATCAGCTACCATTTTAAAACAGTGTTAAAGGGGATCTGTCCATTTTTAATGCATTAACCAGTTTTAAGTTATTCTTGATGAACCAGAAATGTGAGGATAGGCATTGTTCTTCTTGGAGAGAAGTGTTTTGTGCAGATTCATGCTCTTTCCCCTTCCCCTTTTGCACAACTTGTGTTTGGTATGGCAATACATCAATGATTGCTGGTCTGTGTGCATCCTTGCCCCCTCCCCAGTTAGTGACAGGACATCTGTCATGACAAATGTGACATCATCACAAAATACATCAGGGGTGGCTCCTTAAACCCATTTCACCATGTCATCTGCCTCATTCTCCATTTGCAGGTCTCCTTACCTGCTTCAAGGTGTTAGTGTAAGCCTGGTTGGTCACTTTGGGGCCATACAGGAATTTTAGGCTCAGTTTACTTGATTGGCATATTGAACAAAAGGTGGCTGAGGAATTTTTACCTGAATATGCTAAAATAAATAGATGGTCACAACTGGGAGAGAAGTGCAGATTAGTAAAACCTTAAATTGTTGAACACTCAGTTGACTCTGTTTAGTGTGGGGTGCTTCTTCCAGCCAACTGCTTAGCTCATGGGACTCAGGGAGAGAGTGGAGAAACATCTTTGGGGTTGGCCTGCAAAAAAACCACTATTTTATGCCATGAGGATTGGGGTGTGTAGATGAGGCAGCCTTTCTTTTTGAAAACTGTCTGACCAATATATGCTGTAGAAATCAGAACAGTTATAAGAACAGTGGGGTGCTTTGCCTGATTCTATAATGATGCTGTCAAGGAATGCCCCTGGATTCTGCCTAATATTCCACAACAGAGATGGAAAGAATAATATTTTTTAAGAAAAATATTGCTAGAGAAACATATTTTTCAAGTCCTGAGAAATCATAGTGAGAGGAATCCTGAACTGATGAGGTTCTTCACAGTTTCTGATTTATTCCATATGAAATTTACATTTGGCTATTTTGTGCATAAAACAATATTTCCTGTGCAGGAAACATAATTTTCAATGGAGAAAATAATATTACAACACAGAAATATTAATTCCTTTTCAGAAAATGCAGTTTTCTGTGCAAAATTCTATAGTTAGGTATATTATACATAAAATTCATACATAGTTGATATGCATATAAAATAGCATTTGCTGATCAGGAATTAATATTTGTGCTTTGAAATATTATTTTGCACACAGAAAATGCTGTTTCCTGTGTAGAAAATGTTGTTTCATGTGCAAAACTATCACATGTGAATTTTATGTCAAATAAGCCTCGATTTGTGAATAGCCTTTGTGAATTATGAATAGCCTTTGAATACTCAATGGTTTTTGAAGAATTTCTTGCAGAGTGAAAAAAAAACTGCTGAAATTACTTGTTGTAACCTTCAAGAAGAAGCTTAGTGATGAATCACATCTCTAACTAGAGCAGGCTTCCATAACTGGCATCTTGTCTTTATTTTTTAATGGGGGAGGTAATGAGTACAGAGCCAATTAATTAAAATCTTCTACCAAGCCCACTTGCCTATCACTGATATATGCCCACCCATTTACAGTCTGCTCCATTCACAAACATCCAGATGGTCAGCTCATAATGTTATTACTCTATTTATTTATTTATTGGATTTATACCCTGCCTTTCTTCCAAAATGAGATTCTTCAGCTCATCTATCCTTTCTAGCAGAACTAATTTCTTGCTAAGAGAAAAATGATGAATGAGAAATTGGGGAAACAGAGCAATGAGAGAAAAAAAAATGGATCCCCCAAACTCACACCAATAAATAAATAAATCTGTGAATAAATTGCATGGCAATTGCATGGCAACAATTTTGTCTGGAAGCAATCATTGTTTCATGTGACTTGCCCCCTTGCTGCCAGAGGACTCATAGATTTTGTGGGATCAGATAGACTCACAATCAAATAAGTATTTGAAAAGAAGATAAACATATATAATAATTTGCTCAGTCTTATTGAAAAAGCAGTACATGAATATGTGCTGCCATTGTTCTGATGATGAATTAATACAGATATTGCATGTTAACTGAGCAATGATTGACAATGATTACATGATTGATATAAATCATGTAAACTGACAAAGGTTAAGGCAAGCCAAAGACATTTGACCTCTTCAAAATAAGATGGATGACTATTTGTTAACAATATAAAAAGTGATGAATAGGAAATACTTCATGTAACCAATAAAACATAACTTAAATGATAATTTGCTAATTATTTATAAAAGATGCATCATAAAAAGAATGATAAGAAGCTACAAGCTACTGGTACTGAGTAGACAAAGGTATAGGGTATAACCAGTTAAAGTTACCTATAGCTCACTGGTAGGCCAGTAGAAGATCACATGTTTTGCATAGAAAAGGCCCATGGTTCAACCCCCAACACTTATACTTTAAAAGGACATTAACAAAGTTTTGGAAACATATCTGCTTCAGGATTAGAAGTTATTTTAGTTGTTGTCAGTGCAAAAATAAATAAATAAATAAAAAATAGGCACTGATTTATACCCATAGCTTTTATATAGAAGTAAGAAGATTAACAGTTCTCTATGTGATCTGCAGCAGACTGACAAGGATATTTGGCCCTCTGTATGTAACAGAATGATTCCTCCATACTGTCCTAAATTATCCCACTGAAAGGAACAAAGCTAGAAGTATATACAAATGTATTTGTCAGTGAAAAAATAATGAACTTCATTCAGTTGTACTGGCACAAAGGACACAAGACGCCTCTTTTGGGTTTAAACAGGGCACAACTTTTATTTAGCTGTACAGGGTCTATTAACAAACCAATAAACATTAACAAATTTGTCACATGTGTAAGTGAAGGTGTAGCCCCCCCAAGTGGGTGGGCCTTCACTGCACATGACAAAACAAGTAAACAATAATAACAACAAATTTACAAACCCCTCCCCCCAGAAATGATGTCATATTTTGTCATATGACATCATGCAATTTTATGATGTCATGCATTTAACTGCATACGTCATTTCCTTTAAATTTGTGTTATGTCAATTTTACCCCAATTTTTAAAATAGCCAGATTAAATTTTTCTGTGGGGTGGGGGTCATTACTTACCACAAGAGGGGGCCAGCCTAGCTAGTCATCCCCTCCCCCCCCCACACAGACCGCTTTTGCAATTTGGTCAGGGAGTGCTGTGACGTACATCTCCGATCCCTCTGGAGAGAGGTGAACCCCACCCCCCCTGTACAGATGCAGCCGGTCAAGTTTAATACCGTGCTCCACCAAAAAGATGCCCAATTTAGAGAACTGCTTAGCCATATAACGGTTAAGCCAGCACCAAGCATTATTAATTGCTGAGTCCTTCTGTACTGCATGCCAGCAATGCCTTGGCACAAGTTTGGTCCAAGGAATCACAGTGCCCTACAAAATGTTTTGGACTTACAGCATGTCCTTAACTATCTGCTTGGCCAGCTGCAAGCGTGGAGTCCAAACCAAATCATTCTCCCCCAGGTGTACTACCAAAACCCTGGGCTGTGAATGCGAATGTGCCAACTCCATAATAAGGGGAAGGAGAGATCCCCACATCATGCCCCTGTGTCCAAACCACTCAGTAAGTCCAATATGTGAAAGGCCCAACGTATTGTCACAGCGATGCTCCAAAAGGTGGCATTCCGCCCAGAAGACCAGGCTATGGCCCACGATTCACATTTTGCCATGGTAAAAGCCAGCTGAAACAAAACAAAACAAGTTAACGTGGCTTATCAGGAGTCTGGTTACCTGATTGCCTGACATATGATTTCAATGCACATAAACTCCACCTGCCAATTCTCCAAATATCAGCTTCACTCAAACCATGAGTGGCCGCAGCTGTCACGGCTCCAATATGAAAGGAGTGCGAGGAGAAACATTATTGAGGCAACTCAGCCCTCCTTACAGTCTCTTTTAGCACAGCCTAAAATTGAAACTGCATTAAGGGCAAACCAGATGAATGAATAAACAAGTTGCCAGCCAAATTAGGCCTAATATTCAAATAGTTAATCATCGCTATCACTGGGCAAATATGAACTTGTGGCACTTTAGACAAGCAAATAGACTGACCTTTTGCTAACTGGTCAGTCTTAGAACACCTAAGGTGAATTTGAATCCCCTGTCCTGTTAGATTGGTATCAGAAATTGACAGTGCCCTGCCAGATTTATTATTACAAGATCCAGGCACAATCTCACTGATTCTTAAAGCAGCAAAAAAGGCTATAGCAAATACCGCCTTAAATAAAGCCTCTTCCCCAAGTGAATAACATGTGTAGGCTAATTGATCCAATAACTTAAGAAGGACAGGGCCAGTTATCGGCCATTGTGAATCCTTTGTGACAGGGGATTCTCTGGACCATCCCTCCACTGCTCTTTTGACCCTAAAGTCATTAGTAGGATCAAAACAGTCCTTTACCCTAGAATAAAATGCCAGGGTGGCCAGCCGGCCCCTAATAGTGACAGGTGAAAGTCCTGTGTGCTTAAGATATACAATAAAGCGAAGGACCAAGTCAACATCAATAGGCCACTTTTGAGCCTCCCCAATTTCCTGTAAAAATTGATTAAACAAATTTAGAGCTGTTTGGTTGGACTTGTGTGTAGACGGGGCAATGGAGTTCAAAATTGCCCTATGAACTTCTAATCCCCAAGGTTCCAGAGTGATGCCTGTACCTTCAACAGGTGTGTGGACGCCTCAGGAGCCAGCTGTCAGAACCTGGAGAATTGAAAATGAGAAAGGATGT
>JAIPUX010001880.1:2915752-2927938 GCA_020142125.1 Phrynosoma platyrhinos | reverse complement strand
CAAACTAAAAACAATTCCATCTTTTACCATGATCCTTGGCTCGGGATCTCTAAAAGTCAAAGTAAATAAATCAGTATATTCACCCTTCCAAATCCTTTCTTTAGTGGAAAGAGGAAGGTGTGAACAAAGGGGTGTAGACATTGCAGTGTAAGGAGTAGATTCCACATTTCCCACTGCTCCAGATACCAGAGGAGCACTTGAAAGAGACACCACAGAGGTGTTGTTAGCAACAGTGGCAGGCTGACCACCCTGCACCCGAGTGTCAGGGACCTGTGAGATTGCAGGCACCTGCACGGATGCATTCAAAACCACAGGGTTGGGCCATTCAGAAGCCACATCCTGACCCACCTGGCCACCTGGAGCCCATACCAAGGTAGGACAATTAGCATGTGCAATATTAGGAGACAAATGTGAAACTGAAGCTTGCTGGGAAGCTTTGCCAACTGACCACACTGGTCCCCCAAAGTGTGGCTCTGCAACAGCTCGGGTGTCAAATGCAGCAGAGGCAGCAACAGCTTGATCACCTCTCTGTTCACGACTGGTCTGCTCCATTGCACCACCTGGAAGAACCACCCCTTGTATAAATCAGCTGAAGTGGGCTGCCCGGACACATGTGGAGCCACACCCTGTGTCCCCAAACCCGGGACTCTTTGCAGGAGATCCCACACATCGGTAACAGTGGGATGCCTGGCCTTCACTGCCGAAACAATCAATGGGCCCGGTGTAGCATCTGCCCCCTGAGACTCAGATGCCACTAAAGGAAATGACACTTCAGTGTTACCAGCACCCGAAGGGCTGGCACTCGAGGTGGAGGCTGCAGCCTGTAGTTCCTTCTGTGCAAGTTGATTGCAAAGCACCACACAAGCCTGAACAGTTTTGCCCAGTTGTGCCACCTGGGGAAAAATCTCATCATCTCTGCTGCTAGACTGAGAAGGCCTTTTTGAAGCAGAGTGACCCGAACTAGGCATGGCTGAAGCCACGCACCTTTTGCATTGGGCCTTGCTACGTGGCTTCTTAACTTCAGTGAATAGCACCGGGCTTGAACCAAATCACCCAACATAGCCACAGGCCACCCTTTCCCAAATCTCACAGGAGACACAACAGCCAGGAAGTGTCACTGGCAAACACCATGGGAAAGGTGTCCACCGAGGGTCCTATGCGGATCCCTCACCCAAAGACTGCTATCTTCCACACATTCACTGCTGGGGAGAAGTGTAACCAACCCTCCCGAACCAGCAATGGGTCCTGACCTTACCAGACCGGGGTTACCGAGGCATCTCTGGGCCTGAAATCAAGTACCGGGTCCACATACCCGGTGAAAGATGCCTCTCACAGAGCCCTCCTTGGGTGTGCACCCCCAAGTATTGAGGATGTGGAGGTGCCACAGGCCCACAAAGGCCAGCTCAAAGGCCTCACTCATACCCCCACGGGTTGTTCGAGGAATGATATCTGAGCCCCCAAAACAAGCAAGAACAAGAATAGGCAAAAGCCAAATAGGCAAAAGCTGAAATTAGCAAAAACCAAGAAAGCGCTAGGCTGAAAGCCAAGCAAGCCCAAAGCAAAGAGCGGAGTGATGTTACTCGCTCCGTCTCAGCCCTAAAATGGCTGCCTCCATGTGGCAGCACAGAGCTATAAGTAATAAACTCTCATCCCAAGTCTCGCAAGACCAATAACACCGCAAGACTTGGATCAACAACCAAACGACCCGATTGGACATGGCGCGCAGGTGTACTTGTTCCCCTGCGCACCTTGACCAACCAGGCGTCTCCTGTCCTTATTTGGCCAGCACAACAAGAAACCCCTCCTGACTCATCGGGGGGTGTCTTTCCAGTTAGAACTGAATTTGCTCTTCAGAAGCATACTCCTCTGGCCATATGACAGGAGTAGATTTGCACTCTCCAAATCATTGACCAAATGTGACACCAGGGTGAATTATGACAGTGGTGTCAGATACGAGTTTGTGTGACACCATTTATGACAGTTAGACCATGACTCAGGCTTCTTTGCCATTCTTTCTCACCACTTATCCACCTTTTTTAGCATGAGAATTTCCAATCACCATTTTGGTGCTCAGTAATAAATTTTTGCCTTTCCTTGTTTAACCTTTGGGCATGTTTTTGTTTGTTTGTTTGTTTCATACCCTATGCTATATAATATTGGAGCACTTGGGCTATGGTTTATTCTCTGACTGATCAATAGATTGCAACACATATGTCACAACTAGTGGAGCGTGGGCACATAGTTTTGACTGATTCCCTCTGACAGCCTCCAATGGTACTGCAAGTATCATTGCCAACTAATCTGAGGGGATGTGTGAGGTGGGTTCTTGTCCCAAAAATTCCTCTGGAAAAAGTACAAACCAGTGTCATATGGAGAACAACTTGAGATTCTGTGATTCCTACAAGACATCAGGCTAAGATGAACCATAGAGTCTATACCCTCAGTTTCAGCCTGAAAGACCCCCAGTTATGAGAGCCAATTTAACTGGGTTACCTCAACCAAATTCAGGACTGCATGTCCCATTGGCTGCTGCATTACATATTTCAGAAGTTAATAAATATGTGGCCTTATTTCACCAACTCTTGTATCTAGTGTTGTTATTTGAGTGAAAGGAAAACAAATTTCTGGTCTCTTGATGATTTGATTCTAAGGGATTGTCTTGGCTCTAGTTCAGGGGTGGGCAACATTTCCCCTTTAAGGGCCGAGGGACTTCAGCTTCCAGAAGCCTCAGACATGTTTGCCAATAATCCCATGTTGGCCAATAGCTCCTGGGATTCTGGGAGCTGAAGTCCCTCGGCCCTTAAAGGGGAAAGGTTGCCTACCCCTGCTCTAGTTGATGACATAATGAAATCTGCCTACTCTTCTTATAATAGAGAAAGATAGGCAAGAAGACAGCACAAATCCTCAACAAGAACAAATAAATGTTTATCCTAAAGAGATATGGTAGTCCATAACAAAAACTATCTAGATTCCAGATTATGCTCCATAGTCATTCTCTGTTCATTGTTTAACTCCAGAGGAGGAGTGATCTCCTTCTTTGAATTTTTGGAAGATGTCTAACATTATAGTGGTTTAGAAACCAGAGAGAAGCTCAGACTAGGTTGAAACTTACCATCCCATCTCCCTGTTAAATGAGGATAATGAAATATGCTCACCAATATTAACCAAACAACTAAGTAAAATAATGAACAATTATATTAGTTTAGATCAAACTGAATTCCTTAAAGATTTCCATATTAATGACAAATAACATACCTTTTCAATAGTTTTAAGTGCAAAAGTATATATTTTGTAATATTACCTTTTGATATTGAAAAAGCATCTGACTAATTAAATGGACTTATTTAAAGGTTGGGTTATGCAGAGGGGCAGAATAGAATAGAAATACATTTTATTATTGTTATTATTCACAGAGAGATACATTTCTAGTTTTCAGATACATTTCTAAAAACTATACATTTTGTACATATACAAAAACGAAAAACTATACGAAGGAGAGACACATTTCTAAACCTATACATTCATTATACAGCTCTCTGACAGCTACTGTTTGTTCAGGAGATATGCATTTTTTGCCTGTTACTGACTGTGGCACCAGGTAAGATTCCCCCTTTCCCTTCTCTTCTTTGTAATGGCCATTGAGCCTTTGGCCACTGCAATCAAACAGACCAACATCTATAAGGTATCACTATCAGTAGCCAAAAGGTTTTGCTGAATTTATTTGCAGACAGTATGGCCATGGCACTGTCACATTCCCTCAGGGAAAGCACTTCGATGTTAAATATATTCCATAAATTTGGCCAAATATCTAGTCTAGAAATATTTTTTTAAAAAAATAATCCAAGATTATAAGTTTAAATATGAATTGTACAGATAGAAAAATTCTTAATGAAAGTTTAAAGTGATGTAAATAATCTGTGGTCATTATTTTTACATAAAGCTAAATGTCACAAATATCTGTATATTTTCAAGTCCATAAGCCCATATTATAGAATAAGGGATAAGAAATGGGAGCAGTAAGACTGGAGCCATATCCTTCTGGGTGACAATTCACAGCAGAAGGAAGAGTTGCATTATATTTTCAGGATCCTTGCTAGAGTGGTTCCAAACTGCAATTCTGTGCTGAGATGAGCAGTATTTAGCTAATGCAACTGTTACTTTGGCTTCTTTGGGGCTAAGCAGACCGGCATTAAGGGATGGCTCTGGGGTGACATGAGGGCATGGCGACTGCATGCCATACACCCTGACTCTGCCCCCAATCCGGCATCACACCACCCACCTGAATAGATGGTGGGCAGTGTTGGGGAATTCCTGCGGTGCACCATTTACACATGGTGCGCTGCAGAAATGCAGAGAAAATGCTGCGGTGGTGGCAAAGGCACCCTTTTCTTGGCACAAAAAGGAGTGGCTTTCTGCCTCTCCTTTATGTGCTGGGAAACAATCAGGTTGGGGCATGGCATGTGGTTGCTGCAGCTCCAACCCAGCAAGCCACTCTTTACCTGCCATCTGCTGCCCCCTCCCCTTGTTGTTATGGGCCTTTCATGAATTTTTCTCGGACCTCATGCTTCCTTTGTCCAGTTGCTTGGGAAAGTCAAATGCCTGCTGCAGAAATGATTTATGTAGGCACATACTTTAAGAGCCCTGGTGGCACAGTGGTTAAATGCCTGTACTGCAGCCATTCATTCATAGACCACAAGGTTGCGAGTTCAATACTAGCCAGGGCTCAGGCTAGACTCAGGCCTGCATCCTTCCGAGGTCATTAAAATGAGTACCCAGCCATTGGGGGGCAATGAAGGATGGATCGGGGCCACCCCAGCATTGCAACAACCACATATACGTGGCCCCAATCCTGTCCACTGCTACTGTTTCAAACTGGCCTCTGAAAAAGAGCAGTTTTTCCCCATTGATTTCAGACCAGTTCTTTTTACTTAGAGTAGAGTTGGGGCAGCTTCAGGCTGTGTTTGGAGCATGCATCTTCTAAACACCATACCCCCACCACAGCCCGACAGTGTCTCCATTGGCCCATCTGATTCGGGCCTTAGTTAGCTATATTGTGTTTATATTTCACAAAATTCCTCAAACATTCTGAGTGGAGAAAAATTTAAAGTGGGATGTATATGGTACAGTGATGAGATAAACCAGAGATGGCCAATCTGTGGTCCTGGGGTCACATATGACCCTCAAATTAATTAAAAAAACTGCTCTCCAGGTAGTCAATTTAGATCTTTGGTAAGATTGTTCTGTCTGACCTAAAGCAAATAACAGGGTGTGGAAGGAAAGGGAGGCAGTTGCTTTAAAGAGAGAAAGAGTAATAGGAGGGATGGCCAAATCCACTGTTGGCTTTGGCTCACAACAGATTACCTGCAAGTGAAGATGATCTCTATTAAGAAAAAAAAAAATGCCCAGCCCTTGCTTAATCTGTAATGAGGGAGATATAAAGAAATAGACTTGGTGTCCTACTCATCCAAAGTTCATTGTATGACTCTGAGATAATATTTCTTTATCTTATCTAAATAATCTTGTCCTCCTCTGCTTTATCTAGGAAGAGAGGAAGGCCACACACTAGATGGATGGGCTCTATTAAGGAGGTCATGGGTATGGGGTTGCAGAAATTAAGGAGAGCAGTGGAGGACAGGGGGTCTTGGAGATGTCTCATCCATAGGGTCGACCTGAGTCAAGATCAACTTGCAGGTTGTTAACAACAACAAATAAAATTGTAAGATGGAAGGATAAGACATTTCAGGGAGGGATTATAATGCAATAAATAAATATGCAGCAAACTGATAAACTGTACACACATCTCTGAGTTGCAGCCACCATTGATATAGTTTGAATTGATTCCAGTAAATATAGGAGACAGATAAGGATATGACTTTGTGTTTAGATGGTGCTTTCAAATGTTTTGTAGAAATTGCTTTAGTAGATATAATAGCAAATCTGTAGATCAATCATTACTATATGCCTTCCTGAATATAGGAGGTGGTAAAGAAGTTGCATGTCAAATGGTGGCTCACTCAGAATAAAGTACCTACACACATTAGGATTTGGCTGAGAAGAGGTTGCAACATGGTATTCCCAGCTAAAAGAATGTACCCCTTTTAACACCCATACTACACAAATTCTTAGTTTGTACATGATAATCATTGCCATCTATACTGCTCAAACCAGTTATTGATTATCTTAGGACTTTTTTTGTCTCTCTAGTTACGTTGGTACATTCCTTGTGCAATACTCTCCCTCCTTTTTTCCTTAAAAAGGATTTTCCCTCTGAAATTAGTAAGACCTGAATAACACTACAAACAGAATGTGATGTAAGGAAGTTTATCAAGGCATGTGGTTTATCTGGCTTGAAAGTGATACCTGGGGAAGGGGTGTAATTTTGATTAGCCCAACCAAAACACCTCACAAGTATCTGTTCCAGGACAGGATCTTCCAGAGACTTAAAATTACCATGTTCTGAAAGGGAAGAATCCATGGATGCACAAATACAGAGATGGCAATTTACCTCTTTTGCCCACCTTGTATTCAATAGGAATACTATCAAGAATTTGATGCAAATTTGGAGCTACACAATCTATCCCAATCTATCCCCTTAATCAGCAGTTATGAGGCACATAAACAGGGGAAACAGCCTCATTTCTCAGAAAGCATGGAGGTGATCTTGCAGGATTCTATGGATGGAAGGGCTCCTGCCCATTTCCAGAGGAAGAAGAGATGTGGGGTGCTACTATGTGATTGCCTGTTGAGAGGAACAGAAGCTGTGGTGAGTAGGCCTCATAAGGTGTCCTAAGAGGTGTGCTGTCTCTCAACAGTAAAGATCCATGATGCAACAGAGAGGTTTACATGACTCAGCAAGCCCACCAACCATTCTGCTCCATACTGTAATAAATGATACTACAAGATATAACTTTCAACATATTGCAAGGGACTATGAGTATCTGAGAAGGAAACTAAAAGACCTTGGGTGCACAGATTATAAATTTACTGCTGCTCATTCCTGTTGAAGGGCATGGCCCAGGAAGAAGGAGAAGTGAACAACTCATACCATAGATGGTACCATCAGAACAGATTTGGTTTATCTGACCATGATCTACTACACTTCCATAAAGAAAGATGTCTTACAGGAGATAAGTTGCACTTCAAGTTGGTTATGTTTCTAAGAATGTATTTGAAAACATGATAGGAGGGCTTTAAATTAAGTTAAGAGGAAGACAGTATTCAAGAAGGCAGAGAAACATCAACTACTTGGGACAATAGTCTCAGTGATACAGAATGAGACGACAATAAGTAATATAGAATGAACAGAAAATAACAACAAGGAATCAGCTAGGGATTGGCCCAAGGTCTTAGATGTCTTTAAAGTACTGTACAGAATTTGGGAAATAAACAAGATGAACTCTCAACACAGGAAAGCAAATATGATTAAACACACATCACTGAATCCTGGTAGGATGAGTATAATGACTGGAACATAGTAATGCAAGCCTATGAACTATTCAAAAAAAATTAGGCAAAACAAAGATGGAGCAGGAGTAGAATTATATGTCAAGGAAGTGTAAACCCATGAGCATGGAAAACAGGATAAGAGCATTTGGATAAAAAATAAAGGGGAGAGAAAAAACAATGTCCTGATTCTAGCAAATAATAAAATGGAAGATACAATGCATGGAAAAGAGGAAATGAAATACTAACATGGAACAGAGAGATGATCAAACTCTTTTACTCATTCTTTAGTTTTCCATCCAAAGCAAAACAGTGCTCTACCTGGTAAAAAATAGAATAAGTGATGCAGTAATGGCACTGAAGCTCAGATAATACTTAGTTATTTGAAATGAATTCAGGTCTCTAACATTGGGTAAACTGCATTCAAGAATGCTAAAGGAACATGTGCTGAAATCCCAGAACTACTGTCAACAAACTTTGAGAATTTTTGGAGAACAGAAGAAATCTCAACAGATAGAAGAGTAAATTTTATCCCCATCTTCAAAAAGAGACGAAGAGGACATGAGCAACTACCAACCATCCAGCTTCATGTCAATATCACAAAAGGTTATAGAACAGATAATTAAATAGTCTGTGAACAAGGAATGCTGTAATTACTAAGACCCAGTATGGGTGTCTTAGAACAAAGCATGCCAAACTAAAGGCCTAAGCAGACTGCCAGAAATAGTGCACATTAATTTGAGGCACTGCCCTGGCTCAGTGCTAGGGAGTCATGGGAATTGTATTTTTTTCTGAGACATTGAGCCTTCTCTGTCAGAGAGCTCTGGTGTCACAATAAATTACAGTTCCCATGATTCCCTAGCACTGAGCCAGGGCAGTTCCTCAATTTAATGTGCACTATTTCTGGCAGTCTGCAAAGGCCCTAAATGTATCTTATTTTGACAGTTACAAAATAGATCAAAGGAATACTATGAATGTAGTATATCTCAGTATCAGTAAGGCTTTTGACAGCATTCTTGCAGGTATACTGGTAAACTGTGGGTTAGATAGCAATGCTATTAGGTGTATTTGTAATTCATTAATTAATTGATCCCAGAGAGTGCTCACCAATGGTTGCCTTTCAGTCTGGAGATAAATGACTAGTGAGTTACCTCAGGGTTCTGACCTGGGCCTAGTGCTTTTCAACATCATAATAAATGACTTAGATGATGGAAAAAAGGCATGTTTATCAAATTTTCAGATTACATCAATTTATGAGAGGTAACTATTACAGTGGGCCCTTGATATCCATTCCAGACCCACCCCCCCAGATACCAAAATCCACAGATGCTCAAGTCCCATAGTACTCAATGGTGGCACGGCCATGCATATATGGCATTTTCTTTCAGCAAAATCTAATCTGACGTCAAAAATGATGATATTTTAAAAAATGGGGCAACAGTTCATCCTCTGAGAGCACATTGCCACTGACTTTGAAGTGGCCTTGTGGAGCAAAGAAATGTCAAATGTAATTTCAAAGAGACGAGGAAGACTGCTGAAATACAAATTTCCCAGAAAGTTCCAGTCTGTCACCAGGGGCTTAAATAGTAGTGCAGGTTTCTTATCACACTGGATGAGTTAAAGTTATCTTGATCCAGGACATTTGTGGGGTCAGCAATAGCTTTGTGTATGGCCACTGTTAATGAAGTAATCTGTCAAAGCTTACTGTAGATTTTCATTTGCACTGATTCTACATCCATGCCATGATAGTTCCATATAGGTTTTGTAAATGGGAAAAAAAATCATACTTGTTTTTGTATACTTTTTCCTAAAAGGGTGCATTAGTGAGCCCATGGCCCACCACTGAATTAAAAGCAAATTTGTTAACAATCTAGAAGTGTGTGTGTGTGGGGGGGTTGTATATATTTCAAACGTTTTCCTGTGGTTGTTGTTTCTTTGATCTGTTTTTGCAGAACACATTGCAAACCCAGAAATGTATGGATTTCCAGCCAAAAATTCTATGGGTTTCCATGCTCAGTTAAGGAACTGCAGACTGGATAACTTAAAACAAAACAAAAAATCCTAACCCCCCAACTATCTTGATGGGGTGAATTTCTCTTTGCATCCATAATTGTTACAATAAATGCGTTTTGCATTACAATTTCCACTGATCTTATGCTCTGTTCCCCTGTAATGATATATATTGAATTTATACCTGGAAATCCGAAGGGGAAAAAAACCACTTCATGCATCTGATGAAGTGAGTTGTGGTTCTAGAACCAGGATCCAGTTGGTTATGGCAGAGTAAGTACTTTTTCAGGCATTGCACAAGGAGGTATTTGGAACTTCCTGGTGTAATGCAATGTTTTACTCCCAGATATGCAAGGATAGCTGGATGGCTCCCCAGAACAGCTCGGCCTCTCAGTGCCTAATTAGCTCCAGAGGTGTGCCCAGGTACTGTCCTTTTGTCACGGTACAGTCATGGAAAAAGAAGAAGCCATTGCTCCCTGGATCTGCAGCATAAGGACACTGGCAGGATGTTAGGGGGGTTGCAGACTGCCAGAAATAGTGCAAATTGAGTCCACTTTTAGGATTAGGGTTAGGGAATCATGGAACTGTAGTTTATTGTGGCACCAGAGCTCTCTGGCAGAGAAGGCTCAATGTCTCAGAAAAAAACACAGTTCCCATGATTCCCTAGCACTAACCCTAACCCTAAAAGTGGACTCAATTTGCACTATTTCTGGCAGTCTGCAACCCCCATTAGTCTCTGTCAGTAGCAAAAAGGATCTTGGCCTAGGGATGCTCACACTGTAATAAATTGTTCATTGTTATTGCTGCAACACACCCATGTAGCTACCTCTTTGGAAAACTTAATTTCTGTAAACAAATAAGCAAACAAACAAAATAACAACCAAGAACAGAAAAGTCATACCTTAAAGGCCAAAACATTTGAAAACTGTGGCAAAACAGAAAGTATGTTTGTGTGCTACTTCTGACTTTAGAGCTCATTTAGGCCTAAAAGTGGGGTGTAAATATATTGAGCCAACAAACTGATAAGGATGAATGGCAAACTTTGATTTGGGCCTAATAGCAGGAGGGGGAAAACTCATGATGAATTAAACAGAGCATGGGAAATCATGATTACCAGTAAAATGGAAAAAAAGCATTTAGTTTAGCCTGGTTTGAAAAACTTAAAAGAGCTAAGTTTTAAAATAAATCATAAAATAAAGAAAGCACCAGCCCTGAGGCACTGTGTAGCACAGCAATGATGCAACTATTTTAATGGTACCGCACATAAAAGAGAACAAATCTATCTGAGTCATTGCTACCTTTAGCTTCCCTGATACTTTGATGCTTCCTTTCAGCTTTGTTTTCTTTAATAGTAGTATAATTGAATGTTTTTTTGCTATCCACAAGGTATCGGCATATACAAACTATGTAATATACTTGTTGACCTGGTGTGCTGTTTCTGTTTAGGAATATTTAACACAAACCACTGGGAGAGCAGTTCCACATTTTTTTCCTTATCAGTTCCTTCAAGCCACTGGCCTAAATAGTGATTACATCAAAAGAATAATTTGGAGAAACCTCTGAAGGCAAGAATTGCTTTGAACCTTATTATAATGTACCAGTAAGATTAATTTGCTCCCATTGATCTCCTAAAAACTGTTGTAATGATGCCGGGCTGACAACTTAAATACTTCAGGAAACTTTTTTAAAAATGCTCATTATCTTCCTTGAAGGATGATGATAAAGTAGCAATGTGAGGAAGCTCGGCCTAGAAGTAATTGAATAGAGTCTGGCCATCAAGACATCCAGAAGTCCTTCTTATGAATGCCTGTGATTGAACCTTTTAATTATTCACACTGAGTTAGGGTGAAGAAAATTAAAATTACAATTAATGGTGTAAGGAAGAGAAGCTCTGGAATCTTCTGCCCTGTTTTATTATGAACTAGCATTACTTGGGAGAGAATTAGCCCTTGTTGCAAACATCTTAGTCTTCAACTAAAATTACCTTTCAGATGTCCCATCTGAGTGAGGCCACAGCCACTAGGAACCCTAGGCAGACCTACCATCCTCTTAGAGAAGGGTCTACTCACTCCTTTAGCATAGGGAGCACTGCACCAGAAAAACAGGGATTGAACAGCCCTATGCCTTTTTTGTTCAGACACCAGGAGCCCCGGTGGCGTAGTGGTTAAATGCCTGTACTGCACCCACTCACTCATAAACCACAAGGTTGTGAGTTCAATACTAGCCAGGGCTCAGGCTTGACTCAGTCCTGCATCCTTCTAAGGCCGCTAAAATGAGAACCCAGCGGTTGTGGGGGGGGAGGGCACTGAGCTTACAGTTGTAAACTGCTTAGACCAGGGGTAGGTAACCTTTCCCCTTTAAGGGCCAAGGGACTTCAGCTCCCAGAAGCCTCAGCCATGTTGGCCAATAGTCCAATGTTAGCCAATAGCTCCTGGGATTCTGGGAGCTGAAGTCCCTCGGCCCTTAAAGGGGAAAGGTTGCCTACCCCTGGCTTAGACACTGCATAGCACGGAATGAAGCAGTATATAAATAAAGCTGCTTTGCTTTTGCTTTGCTATATATTAGCATTGAACTGTTTCAACTTCAAACCTATGTAATGTTTAGGGAAGCCTACCCCATAGTGATTGCAAATGGTAATGCAAGCTGCAAATACATAAACACATTACAATTAAGTAATAATAATAGTAATAATAAAATTTATTTATATCCCGCCCATTGGTAATCCAATCTGGG
>JAIPUX010001880.1:2877056-2915652 GCA_020142125.1 Phrynosoma platyrhinos | reverse complement strand
ATGACCCTTGGGGTCTCATTTTCTATGTTTAAAACTGTACATTTGCAAGCAGTTAGTAAAAGATTTTCAGTTCTGCTTCATTGAAATGGAATGTGTTTTTCAGCCTTGAAGGCTAGACAGTCAGCTTCACAAGCCAAGGGAGATAAGGGTGCTATGAGCAGGTAATAGGGAGGAAAGCCAAAATCGTTCACACATGGCAAATAGAAGTGTAACATAATCAAGAAAGGAATGGGTTTGGGGTTGTGTCCTGCAACCAATGAAAATGGTCAATTAAGCGTGTGTTAATATAATTATAAGTTAGCTGTGTAAGATGGTAGGGATGTAAGGATGTTGATTAGCAAGGGGGCCGCTCTCTGTCAGAGGCCCATTAATGTTAAAAGGAATAAAGGAATAAACTCATTTTTTTTCCTGATTCAAGGGTCTCCATTTCCTCTTCTACCCGCAACAGTATACTTTATCATTGCTGCAATTCAGTCCCCTCCTGAAGTACCACACCTTTCCTGCAAGTCTACTGAACCCCAAACACATAAAAAAACACAAATTGGTACAATTTAGAGGTTATTTATGAGCCTAGTCCCCACAGAAACTCCCCTCAAAAAATGTAAAAGCATATGAAAATACTTCCACCTCATCCCAACAAGCACCTCAGAAATACCTCCATTCTCCACTTCAGTCCCTCACAAAGCAGTGACAGGAGGTAAATTGATGTCATTTCATGTCATGCAACAAAATTTATTAATTTTCATATCCTTAAAATTGATTACTCCTTTCTAGCCCCTGCTTCTCCCCACCTCTCAGTTTCTTTTCTAGGTTTACCAATAAGATGCTTAACACTTATGTAAGGGAGGAGAATCCTGAAAATGGAAGGATGTGACACCTTCCATTCAAGCTTAGAAATTCATCCTTTATTTTTATGAAGGGAGAAGCCACAAGGCTAAGCAGAGATCTGCTTGAAGAGATGAAAGGACAGAGGGGATTATATGGAAATGGATATTTCAGTATAAAACCTTAGCAACTGTATCCAGCCTGATAATGAACAAAATATCACAGAGCAATTTAATTTCTCAGTGTTTAGATCTAGGATATGTCCTTTAGCAAAAATGAGTTTTATTAACAGTGTATTAATATATACTTTAAAAAACACCTTTCAGCAAAGTTCCTGCATATGTGTGTGTGTGTGTGTGTGTGTGTATTTCTTACGTGCTTCTGTGTTTATAGACATGACTATCATTATTCTAAATAATAATGAAAAGAAGAGTCTGCCAGCCACAAGACTATTACCCCTATTCTTTTCTTATTATTTAGAATTATGATAGTGATGTCTATAAACACAGAAACACATATGATACTTTCCCTTCCAGATATGTGGAACAATGAAGGAATGTGGCTCATGGCATTTCCACTTAGTTCTCAAGTACTTTGCTTTGTGTGTGCGTGTGTGTATGTATAAGATGGGTGTAGAGGCTCTGCAAACTATTTTATCAGAATCCAAAAGCACACTCTTTTAGAGGATTTTACAGGAAGCATTGATAAATAGTTGAGAAGTTATTTGATTATTTAATTCTGAGTCAACTTTGAATGGCTATTATCACCCATATTACATCACAGGAAGAATTTATTTACATTTTTTTCTTTCTTAGTTATATATAAGGCTGCACCCATTATATGCTCTCTAATTTGCTTGAATTACTCAAAGAGGAATGACACAGAGGGGGAGAAATATAGTGACACTAAATGGAGAAATGGTTGCCACAGGGTGTGCAAACAGCCACTCAAAAGATAAGATAAATTAGTTTCTTAGGCATGTTCAATCCATCCAAAATTGCAGCCTTTGATATAAAAAAATGGATGTGGCTCAGTTCAACTAGTGATAGCAAAAGAGGATAAGTAAGGGGAGGGGGGTCATACTTAACTTGATTGAACTTACTGAATCACTTGACTGGATTTGCCACATCACATGAGGCTAAGGTGGTGGCCATTGAAATATCATTTTATAAAATAGGAAAAAAACATAATAAAAAAGGACAAAAAAGGATGCATATATGCATAAAATTTACATATGGTGAATAATATCTATTGGGGCAAATTAAATTTTACAACTATAATATAAATAGACATACAGTGTACCTTGCCACAGTAGGAAGAAGTGTGCCCTGTTGACATGTGCATATCTCATCTGTTTTGGAACAACTATAAGGTCCTAGGCCTCACTTCCTATGGTTCTTTTTCTTTAAGCTATAACTGAATTGGACAGCAGTCAAGCAAAAACATTATTTTCTCTTAAGGCCCAGAGAATGTTAAGTAAGTATCTTAATACTGAAGCTCAGTTCTGACATACCTGGATCAACAAGGGACTTTTCCATGGTGCAGGAATACAGTGGGATTCCTGTCGTTCCACTCAGAGATAATTTCACTTCTGATAGGGCACTGCATTTGAAAACTCCATGACATAGAAAGCACCTTTATACAATTGACTCTCCAATTTGTGTTTAGACATTTGTGTGGCATGTTCAGAACAGAAGCAATGTCATTTGTGTAGTGGGAGGGTGGAGGTTATGTTATTCCTGCACCATGGAAGAGCATTCCCACTCTTGGTTTAAATTTTCCTTGGATGTCTTTGATCTTCTGAAAAAGGTATCCTGTTCTTCCTTTTTTGTTGTGAACATCTATTTCTCTTTATTGGTTATTATAGTAGTTTCTGTCACCTTTTACTTTAGCTTTTTGTCTACTAAACTGCTTGAAGAGTTTCATCTGGTATCCATTGATACTTGTCTTTGGCTACAGATAGTATGTCTTTTTGTATTCCTCACTGACAATATCCCTGGCTTCAGTCTGCTATGCAGACGGGTGGAGTATAAATAAATTTTATTATTATATTATTATATAAGAGCTCTTCTGATTCCTACTCAATTAGGTTTAATATCCCAAATCTGTTTTTCACATTATTTTTAATTCTAGAGAGATGCTCTGCAAGTGTATTTTGACATGGTGATTGATTCTGTGTTGAAACTGAGCTTTTTCAATATTAGCATTTCATTGTCTGTGCCACAATCTGCTCCTGTTCTTGTTTTTTGTAGAGAGAATGGAGCCTGTTCATCTTCTGTTTTCAATTGTGTGGTTTCTTTGATTTCTGTATTAGCCATCAGGTGATGTCCATGTATAAGTTGCTACTTAGGTTGCTTGAAGAATGTTTTTGTGATTAATAAACTGTTGGCCTTGCAAAATTTCTTCAGAACGTCTACTGCTTCATTTCTTGTTTCAAAGCCAAATTTTGCTTCAAGGCCAAATTCTGCTATTTCCCATTTTCCTAGCTCTTTCAGAAAAAGACAACCTTTAATGAATGTCTTCCAGTGAGAAGAGAACGGACGTGTTAAAGCATCATACCTTCCCAATCAGTTTTAAACTTTCTTAACTCTTCTGTTTTTCACAGCTTTTTTGTTATTTGAATTTTGATTTTATTTGAAAAAAATAGTTTTTGGTTGGTCCTTGTTTCTAATCGAATGAAGATCACCTTGAGCCCTGCTTTCTAGGCATCTACATCACAACTAGCAATCCAATCATCATTTCACACACACACTCTTCCATGCAGTTTTCTGTGGCAGGCTAGACATTAAAACAAACAAACAAACACCTAGTACCTCTGGAGGAGACATCTGATGTTCAGGGAGATGGGATTCAACAGAAAAAGTTCTCTGTTCAAGGATTATCACCCATCTTTCAGTGCATGGTAATTTCAGTGTACCCTAACTTTAACCCTAATTTTAAATATGAACACAAGGGGAGCCATGTTAGATCAGATCAAAGGGCTATCTAGTCAACAAATCTGTTCTCACAACAGATATCATGAGAAAATAGGAGAACAACACCTCACTGGTCATGCTCTCACAATATAGAAAGGTGCACTCTTTCATATCTTCTTTATGGGGGGATCACTTAGGGAGGAAACAATCTCTTTGGTTATCTGGACAAAATCATGAAAGCTGTGACAGGATTTAATTTAAGACACCCCATAGCATGGTATGAAGTGGTATATAAATGAAGCTGCTTTGCTTTGCTTTGCTTTAATTTTGTTCAAATTAATTGAATTATTTTCCAGCTTGGGGAAGATCTTCAATTTTCCAAGCCCAATTAGAAGCTTCTTTATATGCTGTTGAAAATGAAGAGAAGCATGTTGGGTGAGGGGCAACATCAAAACTACATCAATACACAATGAGAAAATAGTCTGACATGGTAATGACAAAAAATTTAAACATTTTATCTAAATAAGCTAACATTTGCCTAGACCAGGGGTAGGCAACTTTTTTGAGCCGGGGGCTGGGTTGCTGTCCCTCAGACAATTGGGGGGGCCGAAGCACCAAAAATAAATAAATAAATAAAAATTAAAAATTAAAAAAATTAAAAAATATGCACGCACACTGTCTCAGACCCAGAAAAGCCATGGCAAAACCCCTGTGGAGATTTTGCCAAGAAAACCCCAAGAACAAGTAATAACAACAATAATCAATATCATCATGGCGGGCAGCGGGGGGTGGCAGAGGCAGGAACAGCCTGGGGCCGGTCCAAAGGCCTCAGGGGGGCCGCATCCGGCCCCTGGGCCTTAGGTTGCCTACCCCTGGCCTAGACTCTCATGGCTAAGGAATCCCAATACGCTGCTGAAAATCTCTCCACATTCTTAAAGCTTTTTAGTCATTTGTCAAAAGAAAGGTACCAAATCTGGATTCAAACAGAAGTGCCCTGAACTGAGATGGATCTACTGCCCATGTGCAGCAATAAAAGCTAAGATGAACAAAGTGGGTAATTTTAAAAAAGTGGTTGGATGGGAGGAAAACGAGCACAAATTCTCCATCTAGTTTAACTTAACAGGAAATATGTAGACATAATCAGTTACATAGCTAATTCTATTTAGGATTGTAACAAATCCAATAGAAATCATTGATACCACAAATCAGAATAGATAGCCATTATAGCAGTGATGGCAATAATATCATGAAAACATGATCATTGATATAGCACTTATATCATTAAGAAAAGGTGTTTACTCAGTGTCTTCTTCTATTACACATGCTGGAAGCTCTGAAATTTTGCTTTGGTTCTTTCAATACAGTTTAGGTTAACAGGGTTATTTTAAGCTGGCTCACATGATGATTTTCCCTCAGTCAAATATGGTTTTAATATAGTATAGAAACCTATTAAGGTATTGATTCCTTTGGTATTTACAACTGGCCCCAGTCAGCATACTGGCTGTAGCATTTTGCATGCACTGAAGTTTCCAAAGGCAGCCCCATGTAGAGTGTGTTACAGTAGTCCAAATGGGGTGTAATGAAGGCATATATCATCTGCAGCCACTCACTCATAAACCATAAGATTGTGAATTCAATACCAGCTAGGGCTCAGGCTAGACTCAGGCCTGTATCCTTCTGAAGTCGCTAAAATGAGTACCCAGCTCTTGGGGGGCAATGAGCTTACAGTTGTAAACCACTTAGACATCCCATAGCATGATATGAAGCAGTATATAAATGAAGCTTCTTTGCTTTGATGTCTCAAGGAATGAGTGCAGCTGGCACACTAGTTTTAACTGTGCAAGTGCACTCCTGGCCAGTGCTGAGACCTAGGCATCCAGGCTCAGAGTAGAGTCCAGGAGGAAACACAAGCTGTGAGCCTAAGATTTCAGGGGAAGTATAACCTCATCCATCACAGGCTGAATCCCTATTCCCTGGTCTGCCTTACAACTGACCAGGAACACCTCTGTCTTATCTGGGTTAAGTTTCAATTTGTTTGCTCTCATCCAGTTCATTACTGATAGCAGACACTGGTTCAGTACAGAGACAGCTTTCTTGGAATCAGATGGAAAGGAGAGATAGAGTTGAGTGTCATCTGCATACTGATGACACCGCACTCCAAAACTCCAGGTGACCTTTCCCAGTAGTTTCATGTAGATATTAAATAACATGGGAGACAAGACAGAACCCTGAGGGACCCCACATGCCAGCAGCCAGGGTGTCAAACAACAATTCCTCAACACAGCCTTCTGGGTCTGCCCTTGCAGGAAAGACCAGAACAACTGGATAACAGTGCCCCCAAGTCTCATCCCAAAAAGGCAGTTCAGAAGGATACCATGTTTATGGGATTGAAAGCCACTGAGAGGTATATACAAGTAGAACTATCCAGTTCCCTGCATAGTCATCCACCACGGTGACCAAAGCTAATTTATTCTATTTTTTATTCTAATTATTCTATAATTTATTCTATTAAAAAATCACTTTTTCTTTCAGAAATTTTTTTTTAAAAAAAATAAGGTTTCTACTGCATTTTCTATTCAGGAAAAAGAAGAGTCCCAACAGAAAACATTCTTGTAATTTCAGTTAGCTTTCTGTCCAGAAGTTGGACAGTAGATCCTATAAGTGCCAGCTAGTGACTTCCATTTCAATGACCTTCAAGAAAGCTGTCTTTTTTATAATTTGGGATTGGGTTCAGAACCATGGATAGCTGCTTTAAAGACTAGAAGATGACCTAGAACAGATTTATTATTCCAATGGCATAGAACAGGGGTAGGTAACCTAAGGCCCTGAGGCCGGATGCGCCCCCCCGAGGCCTTTGGACCGGCCCCAGGCCAGTCTTGCTGCTGCCGCCACCTCCCGCCTGCCATGATGATATTGATTATTGTTGTTATTACTTGTTCTTGAGATTTTCTTGGCAAAATCTCCGCAGGGGGTTTTCCATCATGGCTTTTCTAGGGCTAAAATAGTGTGCATGCATCCCTCCTTGTTTGTGGGCCTGCCTTCCAGTTGTTTCCATGATGATATTGATTATTGTTGTTATTACTTGTTCTTGGAGTTTTCTTGGCAAAATCTCCACAGGGGTTTTGCCATGGCTTTTCTGGGTCTGAGAGAGTGTGCATGCACATTTTTTATTTTTTAAAAAAATATTTTTACTTATTTATGTATTTATTTATTTATTTTTGGTGCTTTGGCCCCCCAGTTGTCTGAGGGACAGCAACCCGTCCCCCTGCTCAAAAAGGTTGCCTACCCCTGGCATAGAAGGTATTTGAATCTGTATGTAATGAGTCCCAAAACTGAGTATTGGTGGTGTCTTTACAGCATGAAGATGAATATGGAAAGGATGGATTTAGAACTTGTTTAAATAATCAAATCAGTAATGTCTGTGTCACCATTTCTAAAGGTCATAAATAATCAGTGTCATCCATACAAGTAAGTCCCCTCCAATACTATTTTAATAGCATTTACCATTATCATTTCAAACAAATAGCATTTTATTTAAATCTCCCTTACTGACAGATGAATTGTCTCATTCAACTCTGTAGCAAGCAAATGAAAGGGGGTTGCAGACTGCCAGAAATAGTGCAAATTGAGTCCCCTTTTAGGGTTAGGGTTAGGGTTAGGGAATCATGGAAACTGTATTTTATTGTGGCACCAGAGCTCTCTGAGAGAGAAGGCTCAATGTCTCAGAAAAAAAAAAAATCAATTCCCATGATTCCCTAGCACTAACCCTAACCCTAAAAGCAGACACAATTTGCACTATTTCTGGCAGTCTGCAACCCCCTGAAGTAATGGAAAATTAAAATGCAATGAAGTAAAGGGAGCTGATATCTGTCTTCAGAAGAAGAGCTCTGCAGGAGATAAGTAAAACATGGGGATGAAATGAATTGGAACTGAATTTATTTGCATTGAGGATTGAACATGATGTGCTCAGT
The DNA here is from genome assembly GCA_020142125.1 of Phrynosoma platyrhinos. Lineage (NCBI taxonomy): Eukaryota > Metazoa > Chordata > Lepidosauria > Squamata > Phrynosomatidae > Phrynosoma > Phrynosoma platyrhinos. The sequence continues at coordinate 2,907,941 of JAIPUX010001880.1, read as the reverse complement.
GGGAAGGCAAGAAACACTTGACCGAACAATAGAAAAATAAGTTGAGTATCCCAGCAACATTTCTGTATTAAAAAAAATAATGAATTTCTGTTGTTTAGACCTTAGTCACTTATTTTCCCTAATGCTGTCAAATCAGATTCAGTGTCTCCATCTCAAGTTTCCATTCTTCTTAAATGTTTTAACTGTGCATGTCTACTGAGATGTAAATCACCCTGAGTTCAATGGAACTTATTTCCAGTATAAGATTGCTGTCAGAAGCATCCTGATGACAACAACGTTTCTTTTTAATCACAATTTATAGCAAAGTTGTGAATCACACAGCCTGGTTGCTGCATGTAGCTGCCAAGACCATTTCTGTGGCCCTTTGAGCTCATGGAGGAACTCCACCATAATCCACCATATGGCAGAGGTGAGCAAAGTGAGGGCTGCATGTGATTATTTTGGACAATCCAATATGTGGTATCCAAAGGTGCTCAGAAGCCCCCAGGCTTCCTCAAATTTCATCATCCCCAAACTAATCAGTTTACCTGCTGTCCAAAACTTCACCATCCACTCCCAAAAACAAACAAACAAAGGCTGAATGTCAACCAAAATGTTGGCAGGAAGTGACTTCGTATCACTCCTTGGCACACAGAAATGCAATAGTGTGGCCCACAAGGGAGATGGGGAGAATGGTCCATGACCCCTTCTCATTCTTCTCTAAAACAAGGTGGTATTGCTCTTGCACTTTGTTATAAAATATAAATAAACTTGGATTATTTTTTTTAAAAAAAAGACAAAGTTACTTCCTAGTTTTTTGTTGTTGTTAACTGCCCTTGCATTGATCTCAACCCATGCAACTATATGGATGAGACATCTCCAGACTCCCCTGTCCTCTACTTCTCTGCACAGTTCCTGCAAATGCATATTCATGGTCTCTTTAATAAAAGTCCATCCATCTAGCATGTGGTCTTCCTCTCTTTCTACTTGGTTACTTCCTGTTTAACCCAGAGGGATTTCATGAGCATGGAGAGTATTGAGGCTAGAAAAATAGTCCCTGGAGCCCTTGGGATTTGCTTATTCCTGATTTAAAGAATAACATTTTTTTAAAAAAATAAAAAATAACCCCTTATCTTAATTTAACCTGAAATATGATAATCTTTTATAACAGTTTAGCACAAATCCTACTGAGACAATTATCTTTATTAAAAACTTAAAAAGTAAAATCTATGTATAAATGATGTTTTGAAGTTAACTATCAAGTGATTTACTCTGCTCTTGAAAAGATTTCCATGTTACAAAGAACTCTTCGGGATTAGCATGGTTGCATTCACATTTGTTCTTGCTTAGAATAAAATCAATGGGACTTGAACTATTTACAATTAAGTCATCCCACTGAATTCAGTGGGTTTACCCTAAATGTTACCAAATGTATGTTCTTTATTTGTGAGAAAGTAACTTAATCTTTGTTTGTTTTTAAGCTAGTGTTTAATAAATACCCATGACCAGGGTGAGTTATAAATTCATATGGTTCATTATTTTTATAAGGATTTTCCAAAAAATGCAAGTTTCTTTGTAACTTTGACAGAAAGAGCATGAGATTTTTTAAATCACTTTTTAAAAATGTATATGTGAGTAAGCAAAGGGGACATGCAACATCCATCCATGCGGACAGGTTTGAGTGCTTACCTCTTTAGTCTTTATCATTAGACCTCTATGTAGTCAAGTGTTTATGGTGCAGGATCTGGGTTGTCATCTCTTTTTTATGACAGATTTGTCTTCTTAAATTGTTACATTGTGAACAAGAACAACATGAACCTCTCCACATTAAAGAGTAGCTAGACCTATTTAATTTGGCCAGTCAAACTGGTTGTGAATTTTACTTAGTTCAATCTTTATAAGAACATTCAAGAATGGAAAGAATGTCAACATTTTGTGGTTTGTTTGTTTTTAACTGAACATGTTGGTAAGGGAAACAGCTAGATTTAGCCATCCCTGAATGGAGTTCTGGCATTTTGACAATTGATTTACTCCCCCTCAAAATAATAATAATAATAATAAAAATAAAAAATAAAAAATCAGTAAACTTCCATGTTGTTGTTCTACAAGATATATTTTTTTTCTGGTGTAAGAAAGAAGCACAATGGGTTGGATTCAGCCTTACATTTTGAAAAGAACATTTGAAATCAATGAGAATTAAATCACTCATAGCTAATTTAAATCTCAATGAATTCAGTGCATTGACTATAGATAAGCAAATCTAGATGATTAAATCTGGTTCCAATCCAATGAATCTCTGTATCTCTAGATGGTGGCTAATTTGTGTGTTGAACAATAATGTGAAGTAAATGCATGTGCATCTCAATCCCTCCCTCCCTCTTCATGTGTGTGTGTATGTGTTTGTCTGTGTGCGTGTGCGAAGTAATACAACACTGTGTGAGGACATGGGAGAACCATATCATCTCAATTGTGGAATATTCTCCCTTTACTGGTCTAATTGGTACTAACACTGGTTTTGTTTATGTACGATGTAAAAAGATGACTATTTATTAAAGTTTTTTGGGTTTCACTGATTTTCTTCAAATGCTATGTGCAGGGTTTTAAAACTGTTTAAATATTTTACATCTGTTTTCACTTATTAATGTATTTAATACATTTTAGTCCATTTATATTCTTTTTATTGTTTCAAATTGTTTTAACCAATTTTATCTGATTTTATCTGTACAACATCCTGAGATCTTTTGATATTCAAACATACTGGAGAGGTCATCAATGGGGAAAAAAAAACTGAGGGAGACACAATGGGCATATAGGTAATAGGTATACAGTAGTTAAAGTGAAGAAATGCACTGGACATTATGACCATTTGCTGATGCTGCTTTCCTTCGGTGTCTTATGGTGATTGTATTTCCTGGATGAGACAGGCCATTGTGAATTTAATTATATATTGATAGCCCACTTTTTTCTTGAAGGAGACTCAAAGTGGCTTGCAATATAAATTAAAACAGAACATTTAAAACAATATGAAATCCAAAAGGTAAGCAAGCATTAAACCATACACCAATTAAAACACTATTTTACAGTATTAAGAATTAGAAGAATTAAATCACTTAAAATATACATTACATATCAAAACCAGCCTACCCAATTTACCCTGGTCCAAAAGGAGAGAGACTGGATATGGTAATCTCATGCTGTCATCTTCTGTCTGAAAATAAAAAATTGGTCAATGTGATCTCTTGCAGATGTTTCTTGAGTAAAACAAAGAGACTGAGGTGTGTAACAGACCACTGAAAAATGGAGGATTTGAGCCACCATGGCACTGTGCAGCACGGTGCTGAGGCAATTACACACCACAGCCCCAATCTGGCTTTTTGCTAACACAAAAAGAAGTGGCAGAGAGCCACTCTTTTTTGTGCTAGCAAAACACTTTCTTTTCCACCACTGCCACAGCTTTTTGGTGCTCCTGCAGCATGAGCTGTCTATACACCATGCCACCAGAGTGCCGAAAAGCTGCCCTATGTGGGCAGGTGGGCAGCTTCCAGGTGGCTTCACATAGGCTTGGAGGTGTGCAACAGCCAAATGACATGCCCCCAAGCTGCCAGGAAGCCACCACAAATGAGCTGTCTGTTTCACCCTTGAGCGTATTGACCTCTGTGCTGGTGCTACATTCCTAAAGAAGAGAGACTGGACATTTTGCAGTTGTTTGTAAGATGGAGATGAAGTGACCCTATGCATTCCTGATTATGCTAAGGAATCATAGGAACTGTAATTTATTGTGGCACCAGAGCTCTCTGACAGAGAAGGCTCAATGTCCCAGGAAAAAATATAATTCCCATGATTCCTGAGCACTGAGCCAGGACAATTAAAGTGACCTCAGGCTGCACTATTTCTGGCAGTCTGTAAAAGGCCCTTAATGCTGAGGCTGCCCATCAGAAAATAAGCCTTTGGCCACAAGGATCCCTTGCTGATTCTCTGACTGGTGAGGAACTGACCATTGTGGCCATATGCCATTTCCCCAAGAGTGAGACAGCTTAATGTGACTTTTTCCTGATGCTGTCTCCATAACAGAGGGAGAATGACCACTGTGGCTTTGTGCTGATGCACTAATATTGGCCTGAAGAGGTTCTGGCTATTATGACATCATGCTGATACTGCTTGCCTGAAAAGAAAGTGGTACTGGGGGCATCATGATGAAGTTACCTGTACAGTTGGAAATTAAAATAAAAATAGCAAAAGTAATTTGCAGTAGAAAGTAGTTTTAAGGAACTTACAGTTGACCATGCTGGTGCTAAGGTTGGGTTCCCAAGAGGACCTAGGGATCAACAGCCCCACATGACTTAACCCCCCCCCCCAAAAAAAAATACCAAGAAGGGGGAATCTCCCTCACTGAGTGGGAGAAGAGTGGGCTCACGGAGGCTTGATCCAGAGCTCCGCAGAGGCAATTAAGCTCCAAAAGAGAGAGAGAGAGAGAGAATCACTAACAAGGGAGCTGAAGGAGCCAGGAGCAGCTGCAGCCACAAAGAGCAGCCAATGGGTGAGACAGCTGACAATCAGCACAAGTACTATGACCAACTTCCAAAGTAAGAAGACTAAACAACAACAATATAACTATTGTAATCAATTATCTAGAGAAGACTGGTTCAATTAAGATTCCTGCTAATAAGAACCTGAGAGAATTCCTTTGAAAAGTGAGTAATTATTTACTGGTAACTACAAACAAGGAGAAAATAGAAAGGAGGAGGAGCTGGAAAGTGAAAGTAGAAAGTAGAAAAGAAAAAAAGGAAAGAAGAAATAAAGTATCTATTGCAGATAAAAAGAGAGGAAACAAACTGAAAAGAGAATTTTTACTATATGGACAGTAAAATTGACATGCCAGAGGACCAACAAAAATACCGATAACAGTAAGAAATCTAAAGAGTAGACTACTGGATTAACTGACTAAATATATAGTGGTACTAAAGAATTGATTAACTGAGGTTTGAACCTGAATGAAGTGAAACCAAAAGGATGTGAGAAGTGGGAGACAACTGAATAGGCGGCTTAATTTGACTATGGAGTTTAAATATTGAGTTTTAAATAAGTAGTAGTTGATTTTGGAATTTTGGCTGATATATTGGATATAAATGAATACTGATACACTGAATTTTGATACTGAATGAATACAGCTTCTGATTAATTCTAAATGAACTGTGATTACTGAGAACTTATTATAATAACTGGAGTCAATTCAAGGGTGTTGCTTTAAAAAGACAAAATTGATTTAACTTGGATTAGGGAAAAAAAATCTAAAACACACTGCAAGAAGACAAAACAAAAGATGTAGATAAAGATTGCCAAGCTCAACACAAGTGGTGTAAAGAAAACAATTAAGCTGAGCAGCTGAGGAGAGGGGAAAAAGAGAGAGAGAGAGATAACAAGGAAGAATAATGCCATCTAGTGGGTAAAGGACAATATAACAAGAAAATTCAAAATAAAATCTACATTGAACATTTTGTGTATATATAGACTTTGTGTATCAGAAGAAAAACAATTATGTTATCAAGGAAAACAATGGCAGCTTAAGCAGCAGCCAACAATATACAATGACGACCATCTTTGGATAACCAAAACCAAAACAAACCAGAGCAAAATATAGTTCTGGAGGAATTAAAAAGTTTAAGGCAGGAAATAGTGAACCTGAAAAACGAAATGAAGCAAGGTTTCAGAATTGAGCTAGAAGGAGTTCAACAATCATTAGAAAAAGTAGTTGAAGGCCAAATATATGCATATATATATATATATATATATATATATATATATATGGAAATGAAAGTGGAGGTTTTGGAGATAAAAATGAAAGCACTGGAGGACAAAACTATAAAAATGGAGATGACTCAAGAACTAGAATTGGACAATAAAGCATTCCAAGATCTAAAACTAAGAGAAAGGTGTGTAAAGATAAGAGGACTTCAAGAATTAGCTAAGAAAGATTTATATGAATATCTGGTTCCTATTTTGGCAGACTTTGTAGGGGATACAAAAGAATTTTTTTTTTATATGAAATTGATAAATTGTTCAGAATTAACTCCATGATAGCTAAAGTAAGGAATCTGGCTCCTCAAAATTTGTAAATCTATTCTGTACAGACAAGAATGAGAGATCTGATTTTAAAGAAAAGCTTTGAGAAAAGATTGATGATTCATGGTAAGGAAATTCTAATATTTAAGGACATTTTGTTGAGACTACTGAGAAAAAGAGGATATTATAAGTTCCTTACAAATTAATTAAAAAAAAAGAACATCCAATATAGGTGGGAACTCCCAGAAGGAATTTCCTTTAACTACAAACAAAGAAGAATTTGCATCATATCAATCAACAAAGCCAAAGAATTCTGAAAAACATTAAGGAAGGACAAGAAGAAGAAATCAAAAGAAGATCTTCAGAAGTAGGAGTAAAAACTGGAGTTAAACCAAAAGATACAAAGCAAAGAAGACTTAGAAGGAGAAAGAGATTTGGATTCAGATCTTCCATCAAAGAGCAAAGGAGAAGACCTTAATTAACTTTGGATTGTAACTTATTGACTTTATTTTTTCACCTCTAAACAGTTAGGTACAAGAATAATTTCATTGGACTTGGCTGACATATATCTTAACTAATGATTCTTAGATTGCTGTCCTGGAACATTAAAGGTCTCAACTAGCCCCAGAAGAGAAAAAAAAAAAGTTTTCCACTATATAAGTAAGAGCAATTATGATATTGTATGCTTTCAAGAGATGAGAATAAGAAAAAAAAAGATGTAAGACTGTTAAAGAATAACAATCTTGGAAGACAATATCCAACAGCATCTTTATTAAAGAAAAAATGAGCCATTCTTTATATCACCCCTAAGTTGCCATCAACAGAAATCTTTAATGATGAAGAAGGATATTATATTGGCATAGAGATAATAATAGGAGAAAATAAGGCATTAATTGTGAGAGTATATAGCCCATTAGAAAAAAAGAAAAGTTTTATAAAAACAATGATGAACAAAATTCTAGAATACAATTTTGAATCTTTAATTATGATGGGTGATTGGAACAGGGTTATTAACCTAATAATTGATAGGAAATTAGAGAGAGAGATATAAAAAAATAATCAAGAGAAACTACCTAGGTCATTTGATATTTTGCTATAAAATTTAGCATTGGTGGATATTTGGAGGGCAAAATATGGTAATGCCCAAGAATTTACATATTATTCAGAAAGTGAACAGTCTCTGTCTAGAATAGATATGGTCCTAATCTCAAAAATATGGTTGAAAAAAAATTGTTAAAAATGGATATTCTTCCAAGAAACTTCAGACCACAACCCTGTCCAAATAATTTTGAAATACAATACTTCAAATCCCTCTGGCAGCTCAATGACAAACTGTTAAGGAAAAAAAGATAGATTAGAAAAAGCTAAAATAACTATCAAAAATTATTTTCAAGAAAATATGGATGAAAACACAAATGTAATTACAATTTGGGAAGCAAGTAAAGCTGTCGTGAGAGGTTTTTATATATATACAGCAACATTCCTGGATGAACAAAAACAGACAGAAAAGTTAAATCAAATTAATACTATGATAAGAGTAAAAGAAAAAGAATTAGAAAAAATCCCAGTAAAATAGAGATCATAAAATATATTAAAATATTATAAAAACAAGTCATGATTAATATGGCAGAGGAGATAGAAGAAAAGCTAAAATACATAAAACAATTTCATTTTGAAAATTCTAATAAACAGGGAAAATAGTTGGTGTACAGATTAAAGAAAGAAAGGGAAAAGAACGAAATATGGAAAATACAGGAAGGGGATGAGATTATAACACAACAAAAGAAAATAAATATAATTTGTCAGAGAAATTACTCTGAATTATATAAAGGGGAAGAAATAAAAGAGGCCAAAATTTTAAAAAATATCTGGACAGATAGAATTAAAACCCAGAAAATGGAAGATCAGAAAATGATGTTAAACCAACAAATAACAATTGAGGAAGTTAAACAAGCTATAACAAAATTAAAAAGCAGGCAGGCCCCAGGACCAGATGGATTTATGGGATTGTATTATAAACTATTAGATGAATTGGCAACTTATTTGCAAAAAATTAATGAATGAGATAAAGATGCATTATATTCCACCAACATGAAATGAGGTGAATATAATTTTAATACCAAAACCAGATAAAGACCCCTCACAAGGAATGAATTACAGATCGATATCTCTTCTGAATATAGATTATAAACTTTTTACCTCCATCATAGCAGAAAGACTAAAAAAGGTATTATAAAATTGGATACAAGATGATCAATTTGGTTTTTTACCCAAACGACAACTTAAGTACAACATTAGATATGTCTTAAATTTGACTGAACACTTTGAGAACAAATACAATAAGAAATTAGCCTTAATATTTATTGATATGGAAAAAGCATTTGATAGGGTCAACTGGCAGGCAATTTTTGAAATCTTATCAAAATTAGAAATAGGAGATAGATTTATAACAAGGATAAAAGCAATATACTAGGACCAGAAAGCCCAAATTTTAATAAATAGAGAAAATAATATTTTAAAATTCAGAGAGGAATGAGACAGGACTGCCCCTTGTCTCCATTGTTATATCTTATGGTATTTGAAATGTTAAATATAAGAATAAGAACAGAGGACAATATTCAAGTTATAAAACATAAAGGGATAATGTATAAATTAAGGCCCTTCACAGATGACTTAGTAATTTTCTTAGAGGAACAAAGTATTTAAGCATTAAATTAAATATTAACTGAATTTGAAGAAATTTCTGGATTAAAAATTAATAAGAGAAAGACAAAAAATGTTAACTAAAAACACGTCAAAAAAAGAAGAGATAGAGTTGTCAAAGATGGCTGGATATAGTGCAAGTAAAAAAGTAAAATACTTAGGAATTGAGATAACTACCGGTAAAAGAAATGCAGATTTGTTTAAAAATAATTATAAAAAGACTTGGGTTGGTCTAAAAAGAAATCTGGAAAACTGGAATACCTTAAAGCTTTCGCTATTGGGTAGAATAGCATCAATTAAGATGAGTGCACTTCCTAAAATGATATTGTTGTTTTGCAATATACCCGTGATATATATTGAAAAACCCTTTAATAAATGGAATAAAGACATATTGCAATTTATTTGGTCAGGAGAAGAAACCAAGGGCAAAGTTTAAAACCCTACAATGCACAGCAGAGAGAGGGGTCTATCTCTACTCAACCTTAAAATATATCATGAAGCAAGCTGTCTGATGTCAATAAAAGAGTGGATAAATTTGGAAGACAAAATAAATTATTACAATTAGAAAGCTCAGATAACATATTTGGTTGGCACAGATATCTATACTATGATAAGATAAAGGCCATTAAGGATTTTAATAACCATTGGTTGAGGAAACCATTGTATGGAAAAAATATAGAGGGAAATTAGGAAATAAAATATCAGTGGAAACATCACCACACAAAGCTTTTTTTTTTTTAGAAGGGAAATGGGAAAAAATAATAAATGGCTAAGATAAAAGGACTTAATAGTCAGACAAGGTGAGGGATTCAGGTTTAAAACACAAGAGGAGCTCTTAAAAGAAAAAACAGAGATACATTAGTAACTATTAAGACAATTCATGGAAAGATTTAATCAAGATTATAAAGAAAAAGGTATAGAATTTTAAAAACTGGATTAGAGAAAATATTAGAATTAGAAAATAAGGGGATGATGTCAAAATTATATAAATATGTTACAAATTAAAATGGAAAAAATAAAAAAAAATATGATTAGCTGGGCTCAAAACTTAGGTCATCAAATAAACTTAGAGCAATGGGAATCCACTTGGTCTAAAAAGCTGAAATATACAAAAAGTCAAAATATTAGAGAAAATTACTATAAAATGTTCTACAGATGGTATCTTACTCCAGGCAGACTTCTGAAGATGTATGGCATAGATAATTCATGTTTAAAATGTGGAAAAGATAAGGAAACTTTTTTTCCCACACTTGGCGCAGTTGTAAAAACGTTAAAAATTCTGGTTAAAAATACATAAAGTATTTGACAATATTTTTCAAGTTAATATAGAATTTAAACCAGAATTGTTTTTATAGAATATTGTTGATTCTGAAACAGATAAACAAAGTGGAATGGTATTATTTCATTTAATTACAGCTGCAAGAATGACCTTTGCACAATTTTAGAAAATGGATAAGATCCCAACAATAGAAGAATGAATGTTAAAAATATATGATATTGCTGAAATGGACAGATTAACAAGATTGATGACAGATGGCAACTTAAAGAATTTTGTAAAAGACTGGAATAATGTGATTTTATATTTATCAAATAAATGGGGCTCAATGGCAACACAAATATTTAGAAAGTAATTGAAAAAATAGTTGGTGTTTTGTACTTTATTTGGTCTTCAGCTTTGACTTCAGATGGTATCTCTCCTCTCAATGACAGTCTTAAGGCAGTCATCAACTGGATGAGAAAAAAACAGATTGAAACTGAATCCAGACAAAATGGAGGTATTTACAGTAGCGACCCCGAATCCAGATTTAGGGTTGCAACCTCCAGTCCAGGATGGGGTCACACTCTCCTCTAAGGACTGTGTTCATAGTCTGGGGGTGATCCTTGACCCCTCACTTCAGATGATAAATCAGGTGAATGTGAAGATCAGGAGTGCCTGTTATCAACTGAATGTGACGGTCAGGAGTGCCTGTTATCAGCTTTGGTTGATACACCAGCTGCTCTCTTTCCTGGAAGTTAGGGACCTTGAAACTGTGGTGCATGCTCTAGTAACCACTTGTCTTGATTTCTGTAATGCACTCTACATGGGGCTACACTTGTACATGGTCTGGAAACTTCAACTAGTACAGAATATGGCAGCCAGGTTGGTCTCAGGAACAATGAGAAGAGACAATATAACACTGATCCTAAGATCACTTCACTGGCTGCTCATTAGTTTACAGGCCTAGTACAAGGTGTTGGTTATCACCTTTAAAGCCCTAAATGGCTTGTGTCCAACTTATCTTTGGGACCGCCTCCTCCTATATAATCCACCCCACGCACTTAGGTCCTCTGGGAGGAATTTGTTGCAACTGATAAAAACTAAATTGTCTGCAACTGCCCAGAGGATCTTTTTGGCTACCGCTCACAGATTATGGAATGGCCTGATGAATGAGATCCATCATATTACCACCTTAGACAGCTTTAAAAAGGCTTTTAAGATGGATCTCTTCTGGCAGACCTTTCCAAATAGATATCCCGGCCATCAAAAACAGCAATCCTGCTCATCCCTGATTCGGCTGTAGCTATTGTTATTTGTTTCTCTGTTTTTTGTGTTATTATTTTAAATGTGTTTTAAATCATCACTATTTAATTGTATTTTAAGGGGTGGTGGAATTGTGGGATATGGATGTATATTTTAAAGTTGTAAGCCACCCCAGTTGTGGAATAATAATAATAATAATAATAATTTAGGATAGAGATATATAATAATAACATTAAGATTTAGAAGTGTATTTAATAAGAGAATATAAAAAATATGTAGAATATGTGGAAATAATTATCTAGTTCAATTTAAATTAGATCACAGTGCATCGAAATATGATTGTATATAATGAGATGAATAGTGATATTGGTTTGAAGAGAACCAGAACTCTAGATAAAGAAAGTGTAGCACAGAAAATGAATATTTTTTTCCTATTCTGAAGGCTATCAATAGCAAATTTACAGTGGTGTTAAAAAATAAATTTTACAAGTGAGGATAATAGTATAGATTTTAAGGATGATTAAAAGGGAAAAGAAGAAATGATATGAAAGGAAGGTATAGAAAGTAGTTAGAAAGTAAGAGTAAGTAGTTAGAAGGTATTAGAATATAGGATGGGAAAGACAAAGAAGGGGTGAAAGGCATGATAGAAGGTACTGGATTGGGAAGGAGGATTAGGAAAGTAGATGAAGAAAAGAAGGAGCAAAGAAAAGGTATATATAAGAAGAAGGATAGAACAGAATGGTATAGGAAGGACCTGAAGGGATATACATTAATCAATTTAACCTCACTCTTTCACAATAGGAATTAGTTAAAGATATCTCTCTGGAACATTTTAGCCATTTTTGAATGGATATATATATGTATACATTACATGTATGTTATATGTATGGACAAAGCAGGTTTTAAGTTATTTGTTTAGATTTATTAATAAAAAAATTTGTTTAATTAAAAAAACTACTTTTAAAACATTATTTTAAAAGAATTAAAAAATAAAAACACATGAAATAATATTACACATTAAAAAGAGCACACCTAATTGTATCTTCCTCTACCTAATAAAATACATACACACAAACACACTCATTATTCACTGCTACTTTTGTTTGCATGCTTTTCTCTTTATATTACTCTATGGACTGTTTTGGAGAAGTATGACACAAATCTGTTGGTTAAACACATTTTAAATAGCATTTAAAAAAAATTGTTCATCCTAAATTGAATTGATAGTCCCCAGCTAAACTAGATCAGTGAGAACTCAATTAATCAACATTTAGTTATGTTCTATTGATTCTATGGCTATACTCCAGTTTCACCAGGAAAAACAGAAAATATTGCATATAAACTAAAATCACATGATTGATAGAAGACTGCTTTGTGAAAGAAACTATCAGAGAAGCATTCAAGCTGCAAACCACCCACAGCTTTCTGAAAGTATAGATCTAGCAATAAATGCTGTACTAGGAGATGTTAGTATATGTTGCTTTACTCTGTGTGATTCTAAAGAAATCCAGCTTAGGAGATGCAATGAAAATTCATATTGTTTGCTTTTCAAAGTGAAAATCACATTATCACAGCCATGGAAAATTTCTCTGAATTAGGAATGGGGAGAGGTTGTGAAACATGATGTTCACTAGAGCCAATTGTGCAGAAAAGAGAAGGATGTCACTACAGAGTTTATTGTTTTTATTGTTTTATCATATTATTCTTTTGACCACTGTTTTATTGTATATCTCTTTATGCTTTCCCATTGTTGTTGAACTAACATCCCATAACCCAAACAGCATGGTTGGTGTTAGGGGTGATAGGAATCCAATATCTGGAGTATCATACATTCCTAAACCCCACATTACACTTTTTATAATAAAATTTGTTGCCATTAACTGCCCTCAATTCAAACTTGACTTATGGTGACCGTATGGATGAGACATCTCCAAGACCCTCTGTCCTCCACTACTCTGCTTTGGTCCTGCAGGCTCAAGTCTGTGAGAGGGAGGACTAATGTTTGGAAGGGGTCAGAATCCCTGGCCTACCCTCATGAGCCATTAGATGCAGAATGAGCTGTCATGGCCTGAGTGGGGTATAGGAGGATCCGCAGGCCTCAGCTTTAAATACTTTCAATGATGATGAGGATCCTCCCAGTATCCATCTTAGCCAAAAAGCCAGAGAGCAGATCTTTAAGGGATATTATGTTGATGTTTTCACTTTACTCAATCCTGAGGGGGAGGAGGGATGCACCCACAGGTCTGACCAGAAAGGGAAGTGGGAGGCAAAAGTTGACCTGGTCGAGCCGTCCTTCATGAATTGGCTTGCAGGTTACTGTGATTACATGGGAGTGGTCCAAATGGCTTTTCTGGAGTGTAGTTGGCACCTCTCCAACCACATGGCCAATGTCCTAAAAGCCAAGGCCTTGGCAGGTGAGGCAGTGCCCATTGAGTAAGACAAGGCCTTCAGGAAGTGGGTATCACAGAGTGGGAAGACCAGATGGTACCTCATCAATGACTAGCTCTAGCTTGTCATTGTGGGTCCCCCACATCAAAGGGAAAAGGGATTCATCCAAGCTTTCCAAATGAACAGGGAGGAGGGATTCCCATAGGCTCATGTGTTGGGAGTTCAATTTGGGGGAATGTGTCCACTCTCATTGCAAATTCGAGCATGGCTATGAGTTTTGCCTGGGCTCCCATGTCAAACTTGCCTGCTCCCACCTGGCAAGTGCTCAGCAGCCCTTTCACCCAGGATGTTCTAGCCCAGCAGACTCCAGAAAAAAAAAGAGGGAGCTTCCAGCTCTGGAACCAGAGGGATGGGAGGTTACTAAACAGTTCCTCTGAGGCTGCCCAGCCATTTTTTCCCCCTTACCCTCACACCTATCTACCCTTCATCTTTGACTCTCCTCCCTTCTCCACAAATACCCAGATAGGAAGGCAGCTCTCATTTTAGAAGAGGGCTTTGCTCAGGGTTTTAGGGCTGTTGCTGTGGGACACAGGGTAGCATCTGATGCCAGGAACCTAAAGTCAGCTCAGGACATGCCACAGGTTCTCCAAGATAAGATCAGGAATGTGCTGCAGAACAGGTGGAGGGCCCCTTCCTGAGCTGCCAATCCCAATCTGCAGGTTTCCCCACTGCGAGTGGTGCCTAAGAAGATATTGGGTGAATACCACCTCATTCACCACCTGTTGCATCCCCCTGGGGCATCTATCAACAATGCCATCTCACCTGAGTTGTGCTCAGTGCGTTACACCTTTTTCAACTAGGCTGTCTGGTTTGTCCAGGCATGTGGTCAGGGGCCTTCATGGTCAAGCGTGGCATCCAGTAAGCCTTTTGGCTGCTGCCTATCCACCCTGATTATTTTTGCCTCCTCTGATTCAAATTTGAAGGACAGTAGCATTTTGACAAGGACATGCCCATGGGATTCTCTGTCAGCTGTGTAGCCTTTGAAACCTTTTGTTCCTTCCTTGAATGGGAAGTGAAAGGCTGCACTGTGTCTCCACTGGTCACCCATTATCTGGATGACCTCCTCTTCATTGGGAGAGCTGAGGATGGGGGTTGTGAGAAACTCTTGGCCACATTCAAGGACTTGGCTGTTGAGATTTGTGTCCCTTTTGCAGTGGAGAAGTTGGAGAGGCCCTCTGCTTCCTTCACACACCTAAGCATCCAATTGGATTCTGTAGCAGGTGTATCATGCTTGCCAGAAGACAAGCTCCACACCCTGCAGGGCATTATTCAGTCCAGACTCCAGACTCAAAAGGCCACCCTCAAGGATATCCAGTCCCTCCTGGAACATTTGAACTTTGCTTGCAGTCATTTCCCTCGGTAGGGTGTTCTGTGCCAGCATGGCCAGGGTTACTGTAGGGGTCAGGGTAGCACATAACTGCATCCACATCACTAAGGGCATAAAGCTGGACCTCATTACCTGATTGGAGTTCCTTCAGGGCTTCAGTGGAGCTTCCTTGGAACCTGGGGTAAGGGCTCTAGGACCACTCTGATGCTGCTGGAAGTCTGGAATTCAGGGTCTTATTCCAGGACCAATGGTGCACACAAAGGTGGCCTGAGCACCAGGCCAGGGTGGGATCATGCAAGACCTCACCTTCCTAGAGTTTTTCCCCATTCTGCTGGCAGTTTACATCTGGGGTGATTCCTTCAAAAAGAAGGCTGTTTGCTTTTGGTGTGACAACCAGGTTGTAGTCAGCATCTTCAACCATCAATCTTCCACAGCCGAATGGGCCATGCTACTGGTCCACCTCTTTGAGTTGTTGTGCCTCTGTAACATTATTTTCAAAGCTCGTTTGTGCCAGGCCTCAATAATAATATTACAGATTCTCTCTCTCATTTTCAGAAGGCCAGGTTCCGTCACTTGGTGCCTGTAGCTGACTCCTCACCCACACCTTTCCTGGATGAGTTGTGGGATCTTGGAAGAGGGCTGTGATGCAAGGAGTTCTGTCTTCTCTGGCTCCAGCCATTCTCAGAGCTTACAAGAGGACTGTTTCCAAGTTTTTCTTGTTTTGTTTAGAAGCTCTAGGCACATTGACTGGTGCATTCTCTCTACATCCTGCAGTGCCTAGTGTGGTTGTGTGAGTGAAGTATTGTCCCATGCACCATATCAGTCCACCTGGCTATTTCTTTATTTTCCAAGACCACAGGCTTCTGAGACCCTTGTTCATTCTTTGATATCAGGAGGCTCATTGAGGGTTGGAGGAGGACATCACTTAGGAAAGTGGATGGGAGAAGGCCTATCTGTTTTAAGCTTTTATCCCAGCTCTTCACACATTTAAAGAGGACATGTCATTCAAGTGGAGAGGCCCACCTTTTCTGAGTGGCCTTTGTCACTGCCTTTATTGGGGCCTTCTGAGTGGGTGAGCTGGTACCCTCTTCCAGAAAAGACTGGGATGGGGGGCACTGAGGTGGGAGGATGTTGCTTTTGTGGGAGATGCAGTTTTCTTAGTTCTATGTAGATCCGAGTTTGACCATCTGAGGAGAAGGTTCACCATCAAACTTCAATGGGTTCATGGCTGTCAACTTTGCCTTGTCCAGATGTTGCACAGATACCTTGCATCCCACCCTCCGAATGAATGTCCCCTTTTTCTCCATAACAATGGAATGCCACTCACCAAATACCAAATGGCCTTGCAGCATATCAGGCTGCCAGCAGAGCAGTTTGGTGGACACTTGTTCTGCATTGGGGCAGCTATGACCACAGCAGGATGCAGCCTTCTTGTTGACACCATAAAATGGATGGGCAGATAGAAGTTAGGGGCATTCTCTGGCTATGTCTATCTGGGCTTGAACCTCTGCACTGAAAAGCCAGGAGGACTGGGGGTAGGTGGAGATACAGCTTTCAGTGAGATTGGTGGAAGGTGCCCCTGAGGGGAGCTTTTGTGATAGTAGCATGAGTCATGGATTTGGTGGGTGTTGCTACAGGCACTGTGGAACACTGGTATTGGGAGTTCCCAAGGGGACCAAGGGACAATGGGATCATGGAGGAATTGCCATTGCAGAGGCAACTCCTGAGCAGTGTTGCCCAGTGATTAAGGGCAGAGATGTGAACATACTAATATCCAATGACACCTCCCCCTTTTGTCATTCTGAGGCCCAGCCATGACGGGGCAATGGGCTCACTGATCAACATTTGAGTTGGTCGATGCCAGATCCAGACCTCTACAATGGGCCAACCCCATCTGTTAGCTGTATTATATAAAGTTGTGGTCTTTTCCTTCCAATTCATTGTCTGAGTGTTTCTTGTTGTGGAGTCCTCCCCCATCCCCCATAAGTGAGGCTGCCCACTTACTGGGCCAGCCAATTTGCAGGGAGGTGGGAAGGGCTCTGGGATACAGTGGGGTGGTCTTGACACTGGCCCTGGCACCAGCTGCTCCCAGTAGGCAGTGGGGCTTGGTTGACAGCCCCTGATTGGCCAGCTGGGTCCTTCAGGGCAAGACTTCTAGTGCCAAGGGGTTAGGACTACAAGTCCTAGTGTGCCTGGCACCAGAAAGAATGGGACTTCCAGCTGTCCCCATTAGCTTGGGGGTCTGGAAGGGGCATGACCTCCTGCCCTCCCACCTTGATGGATGGGTGAGGGCCTATTTAAGGCCACAAGGCCTGTAAGTGCCACCATTCTGGGTTCTCTGGGATCTCCCCACTCACACACTCACCCATCTTATGGTTCTGCTGGAGAGTTGGGTTTGCTGTCACAACTTCAGGAGGTGGTAGAATGGGTCATGGATCTGATGGGTGTGGCTACAGGCACTGCCCCAATGGAACCCAAGGGCACTGGCATAATGGGGGAGTTGCCATTGCAGGGGCAACTCCTGAAAGTGTCCCCTGGTGACTAAAGGTGAAGATTCAAACATGCAAATATCTAGTGACCCATGGTCTCATCGATCAATAGTTGGGTTAATTGATGCCAGATCTGGATCCATGCATTGGTCCAATCCCACCTGTCAGCAGTTTTAAATAAAGTCCTTTTCCTTGCAATTCATTGTCTGAGTGTTTCTTGTTGTGGTGACCTTCCACCCTTCCCTTGCAAATATACTACATTCCTGGCTGTCAGGATGCTAACACAGCTGCTGCTATGGTCACTTGCAATAGCAATGTAAATCCTTGGGGAAGGGTAAAACAAAATTGTGCTACAGTTCTCCTGAAAATGTCTGCAGGAGAATTGCTCCTGCCCTAGATAAAATCTGTCCACCGCATCTTCACATTCTCTTCCAACAATCAGAGTGGAGATGGAAAATTTGAGAGGCCACTTGTGCACAGCTATACCCATCTGCTTCCCAGAGAAGCTAACAACAGTGGACATTTTTTTACATAGCCTCAGATCAGCTGCAGGGGAAGAGTGGGTTGGAGAGCCCAATATTGAGAGCCACATGTAACTCCATGGGACACAGGTTGAGCACCTATATGTTTTATAAAGTTATTCTTAATAAAAAAAATGACTACTAATTTACCAGGGGCCCTTTCACATTGTACAATTATAGCACTATGATTCCACTTAAACTGCCATGGTTCCACCTTATGGATTCCTGTGTAAGTAATTTAGAGAGGGAAATTTAGAATTCTTTGCCACAGAGCTTTAATGCATCATTAGTCTACAAGCCCCAAGATTCTATAAGATGAGGGCATTGCCATTCAAATAGAATCATAGGACTATAATATTAAAAGGTGAAGGGGCCCCAAGAAGAAACATTGAGGTTGTTTTTGTGTGCTTTCAAGTCATTTCTGACTTATTGTGATCATAAGGTGAACCTATCATAGGATTTTCTTGTTAGAGTTTTCTTAGGGGGGGGAGGTTGTCCTTGCCTTCCTCTGAGGCTGAGAGTGTGATTTGATTCAAACCCTGGTCTCCCAGTGTCGTAGTCCAACACTCAAACCACCACACCACACTGGCTCTCAACATTGAACTAGGTAGCTAGTAATGTCCAGTTTATACTGCTAAGCTAAGCAGCTAAATGCAAAATATCATCCAGAAATGATTTGCAAATTTGATTTATATAAAGTAGAAATAATTAGTTAGAGAGGAACTTAACTTAGAACTTTTAAATTTCCTCCAGCCCTTCCTTCTTTTTTTTCCTTCTCTATGTCCTCTTTGAGATTCCTTTAACATATAGTCACGGTATGGTATACTGAAAATAATGTCAGTCTCCAAGTAAAAGGAGAGAAATTCCTCATTGTGTCACACAATTAAAATATATAGAAGAATCCAACTGGCAGCTCATTTTCCCCACTTGTGCACAGTTCTTTCTTTATCCCTCTTGCTGGAGAAAATGTGTGAGTGTTCTTTGTCCAGTGTAAGTTCTCTTATTGATTATCACTTTTCTCCCTCCATATTTTTCTTTTCTACACAGTGATAGATAGACTGCTATTTTCTTACAGTCTATTCCAAAGGCAAATTATTTCTCCTTAAATATATTAAGGAGCTAGACAGAATGATTTCATCACAGAACCTGGAAGGGTAACTATGAAGGAACTAGACAAGAACTTGAACTGTAAAGATATATCACTCAATACCAAAGTCAGAATAGTCCATGCCATTGTATTTCCAGTTTCTGTATATGGATATGAGAGCTTGACATGAAGAAACCTGAGAGGAAGAACACCAACTCAATTGAGATACGGTGCTGAAAGAGAGTTCTGCACATACCCCGGACTGCCCAAAAGACAAATAACTGGGTTCTAGAGCAAATAACTGGGATGCAGTGGCTCAAGTGATTAAGACACTGACTCTGTTGATTGCAAGATCAGCAGGTTGGCAGTTCGAAGCCCAGGTGCCACATGATGGGGTGGGCTCCTGTTACTAGTCCCAGCTTCTGCCAACCTAGCAGTTCGAAAGCATGCAAATACAAGTAGATAAATAGGTACCATGCTGGTCACATGATCACAGTAGTAGTCTCTGACAATGCTGGCTCTTTGGCTTAGTAATGCAAATGAGCATCACCCCCTATGGCCAGACATGACTTGACAACCTTGCCAATTGGGAATACATTTACTTTTTACCTTTAGAGCAAATTAAGCCTGAACTCTCCTTAGAAGCCAAGATGACTAAATTGAGATTAACATACTTTGGACATATCATGAGAAGACATAACTCACTAAAAAAGATAATTATGATTGGTAAGGTAGAGGCAGTATGAAAAGAGGAAGACACCATTAAAGATGGATAGACTCAATCAAGGAAATCACAGACTTGAGTATGCAAGACCTAGATAGGTCTGCTGATGATGGGTGACTTGGAGGTCTTTCATTAATAGGGTTGCCATACGTTGAAGTCCTTGATGACAGTTAACAACAAAATGTTTTCTTCCTGTCCTCATTCTGCTAGATTATTACAAGATGGGGGTATTCTCTGGAATTGATCTTTTGGTAGAGGTTTAGTGAGGATATCAGCGACCATAACTTCTGTGTTGCAATATTCCAGTTGGACAAGTCCACTTTTGTACATCTCCTACATTTTGTGGAAGGTGATGTCAATGTTTTTCTTGAGTGGCTTTTCACTTTCAGAAATCTTGATGCAGCTCTGATTATCTTGCACCAGAATGGTTGGTTTGAGTTCTGTAATCTCAAAGTCCATGACTAAGTTGTGCAGTCATTCAATTTTGTCATATGCTGCTTTTGCTGAAACACACTCAGCACTTGTAGAAGAATCTGTAATTGTAGATTGTTCCTTACTTATTTAACTTACAGCTCCTCCACCATAGAAGATTAGGTTTCCGGTGGTTAACTTTCTGTCTTCCAGATCTATAGCCCAGTCTGCATCTGCATAGGCAATCAGCTGTAGTTGTGACAGGCTGGCAGCATCAGTTTTTGATCTGCTGTTCCTTTTCAATATTTGGAAACTCTCTTAACTGCAATGACATATTTTTCAATAGGAGAGTTGACAATTCTGCATACAGGATTTGCTGTGTCAGGACTTGTGAAATTAGCAATGTATAGGAGATTTAACACTGCAGTCCTATACTTGTCTTAATTTTGCAAAGATTTCAATTTCTTAATGTCCTTTAAGAATCCTACTTCCATTGGAGTTGTCACAGCATTTGTGTCTTTCAGATCAAGACAGTCAGGAAGATCCAGTATCTTCTGCTTTTGATTCAGGAAGAAACTTCCATCACTGACTCTTTGTATTTGTACCCCAAGATAGTGAGAAATGTTTCCAAAATTCTTGATATCAATTTCTTTCTTGAGATTTTGAATTATCTCTTCACTATCTGATTTATCTTCAGTGCACAGGATTAGATCATCTACATATCTTGTGATGTAAATCAATTTATTATTACTTAATCTCTTGTACACACATTTGTTGACAATGTCTGGAGTTAATCCATCTCTGAGAAGTTGGTTCTGTTTCTCACTCCATGTTCTGGTGGCTTACTTTAAACCATAAATGCTCTTTTATAATTTGCATACAAGATGTTCCTTACCAGATATTTGGAATAATGGAGTTTGTTCCATATAAAGTTGTTCAGTGAGATCGCCATACAGAAAAGCTGTGTGAACATCCAGATGCTGAACATTTATTTTCTTGTAAGCTAGGGGAGTTCTGGTGGTTGTATGAATGACTACTCCAGCAAAAGTTTTGTTGTAGTCCTCACCATACTTCTGAGTATAGCCTTTAGTAACAAGTCTTGCTTTGTATCCCTGAATTTCCCCTTCTGCATCTAGCTTTGTGGTAAAGACCCATCTGCAGCCAATTATGCTTCTTCCTTCTGATAATTCTGACAAAATCTAAGTTTTGTTCTTATATAAAATTGCTTTTCCTCACTAGCAGCTTGCACCCATTTAGAATTTGTCTTTAAAATTCCCTTGATCTTCTTCCAATCAGAGAGTTTGGGAATTAATTCCTCTATGACTTGATAAGAGAATCTGTCAAGTGGCATGCCTTTATTGGAGTGTTCTGACCTTCTCATCTGAATGTTGATACCTGGCTCCACTTCTTATGTGCCATCCAGTTCCTCATCATTAGACCAATCCACTTCAGGTGTAGCCCTTTCTAGATTCAAAACCATTGGAGGATGAAAGAATTCCACTTCCTCTGATTGCTGGTGAGAATCTTCTTCTGCAAATAAATCTTGATATACATCTTGGTTTTGATTAGATTTAGACTGTGGTGTCTCATCAGTATAAACAGCACTTCTTAATTTTATTGTGCATCCATCTGGATTTAGAATTCTGTAACCATTTCTAGCATAACCAACAAAATTTCCCTCTTCTCTTCTGCAGTCATGTTTGCCTCTTTTCTGCTTGAGAATATAGGTAAATGCTTTGCTTCCAAAAAAAAAACTTTCAGATGACTTAATTTTGGCTTGAGTCTGTTACACAGGTATGTTGCAGTCATGATGGCTTCAGACCAATAGTGTTTAGGCATATTAGCTTCCAAAGGCATGGTGACTGCCATCTCCTTGAGAGTTCTGTTCATTCTCTATGCCACACCATATTGTTCAAAAGAATAAGCCTGTGTAGTCTGATGTTCAATGTCATGTTCTTTCAAAAATTCATCAAATTCAGCATTGACAAATTCAGTGTAGTTATCTGTTCACAGACTCTTTGGTTTGTAGCCAAATTTGTTAGAGACTCAATTAAAGTTCTCTTTGAATTTTTGAAATGCTTGACTCCTCTCTGAGAAGATAAGTATATGTGTATCTGCTGAAATTATCAATAATAAAATAAGTAATAAAATAAGAGTAAAGCATGTAAAAGATCTAATGCCTTGTTGGATTGTCTCTCAGTAACTGGAGGATATGAAGCTCTTGTGACCTTTGCTTTCAAGCATTCTACACTTTTTTCATTGTTTGAGTATGCTTTGAATTTAAAGTCTCTTGAAAGCTCTTGATTTTCCAGTCTCTTAATATTTTCAACACTTTGATGAGCAGTCTTTCTGACTACATCTGGTCACACTGTTTGAAGATGACTGCAAAATCTGCATTGATAACATCTGTGAGATCCTAAATCTGCTTTAAAAATCAAATTTTTATCATGAAAACCAAAACAGGTTTGCTTTCTAAAACTGATATGATTGCCTTTTCATGTTGTGGTTTGCATACTGTAAAAGGAGGCTTGCAAGTCTGGTACATAGAAAGGATCTGGAATTTTTCAAGTTCTATTATGTGAGGACTAAGGTTTGTTTTCAAAATAACAGTCCCTTTTTCCTGTGCAAAAATTTCCTGACCATTAGCAAGATAGATGGGAAAAGTTACATTTATATTGAAATTAACAAAACATTCTTTGTTTTTGAAGTAATGTGCACTTGCCCCACTATCAATTAAAACTTGGTTTTTATATTTATCTCCAACAATTTGAAACAATTGTTGTTGAATCAAACCAATACCAACATCACTGGAAGATTTCTGTTTAGGATTAAAAACTTTTTTCTTAAAGTTGCTTTTGCTTTTAGTATTCAGTCCCTGACTGCAGCTTTTGCAATTCAGCTCTTGGCTTTAACTTATTAACATTGCTTCTATTTTATTTAGAAGAAAAGGAGGTCTTTTTCAAATCCTCTGCAGCAAATTGAGCTAATTGTCTGTTGCTTTTGCTTTATAGTCACCTTCCATCAAGTTCTGCTTATTTTGAAATTCAACAATTTGAGCAATAGCATCTTGCAAAGAAATATCTCCTTTAACTCGTAAAGCATTAATTATTGGATAGTAATATTTTGGAAGACTTGCCAAAAGCAGTCCAAGTTTTGCATATTCTGGAAAAGATTCTGCAGCTGCTGTAATTTCAGACAAAGTTATGTAGCCATTAATATGCTGATTTAAAAATTGAGGTTGATGCAACTTGGTGTTAACAAGTTTGATCATGAGAGCTGTTTAATTAGAAGTACATGGATAATTAAATACTTTCTGTAGTTTATCAAATTTTTGTTTTCCATCAGTTAAACCTTGAATATGGCAAGCAATGCTGGGATCTAAGATAAGCAAATATAAGCTACTGCTTTCTTTGCATTTTCATCAAACTATTGTTGATGTATTCCTGCTTTTGTTGGTCTCTGACCGTTTATTGTTTTAAATAGCACCATTGTAGTCTGGTACATTTGCATCTTCCATGGCTATGTTTTATAATTTGTTCCATTTAAAATTTCAGTATTCATTGTTGAATTAGGATTAGCTGAAGCCATTCTCTATTGTTTGAGTAGAAAAAAATCTTTCTTGGAGTCAATATCTTCAGGAGAAACAGTTTTAAAATAAAATAATCTGGAACCTCTTCTGAGACCTCACTGTGTCTAAATTGGGACCCCTTCTGGGACTGAACTGAGATCCCTTCTTGGAGCTCAATGGGTCTCCTCTAGGCCCATAACCCAAAAATATGGGGTGTAATTTTATTTTCCCAGGGTGTTTAGTTGGAAGGCAAATTAAAATATGCAGGTATGAAAGTTAAACTTGTTAGAGGTCAACTTTCATCAGAAGAACAGCAAAAATGATTGGTTAAATTATATTTTAATATGCTTTCCTAAAGAATAAAGGCTAAACTGAAAAAATGACAAACATGTATTTTGTGGTTTTAAAAACAAACAATGATGATTTTAGTAAATATTTACACAACAAACTAAATCCTATCCTAACTGGCATTAATATAGTAGACAGAACTATGTTACTCCATCTCAGAGGAGACAGTAACTGACTGCTGACTGCTGTTACTGACAGTTTAGAACATAGGTAGGCAACCTTTCCCCTTTAAGGACCGAGGGACTTCAGCTCCCAGAAGCCATGTTGGCCAATAGTCCCATGTTGGCCAATAGCTCCTGGGATTCTGGGAGCTGAAGTCCCTCGGCCCTTAAAGGGGAAAGGTTGCCTACCCCTGGTTTAGAGTGTGCAGAAAGTTAGTCAAATTGCTAGATAGAGTAATACTTAGAATGAAAGAGGGGTGAGGGAGGAAGTCCCCATCCAACCAAGGAGGGAAAACAGAATGCAATACACAAATTTTCCAACAGTATGTATGAAAATCTGTCCACATTTTTAAACACAAGTTTTCAAATGTCCATTTATGTATGTATCTTTAATCAAGTATACTTTTTCCTATTGATTATAATATGCTAGTAAACAATTATCTTCAACAGTATGCATTTTAGCCATTCACATTTTAAAATGTGCACAAAGTTTTGCACTCCCTTTGATCTCCAACATGTCCTACAGGTGTCACA
The DNA here is from genome assembly GCA_020142125.1 of Phrynosoma platyrhinos. Lineage (NCBI taxonomy): Eukaryota > Metazoa > Chordata > Lepidosauria > Squamata > Phrynosomatidae > Phrynosoma > Phrynosoma platyrhinos. Next base: position 2,883,060 of record JAIPUX010001880.1, on the reverse strand, counting down.
AATCTGCCAATTTTTGAGACAGATTGCATTTGCAATTTCTCTCAGATGCAAAATGGTTCCTTATGTTGAGATTTCCCAATAGTTTTATTTTCCCTTCTTATACACAGGATGAGGCTGCACATAACTAGCACAACTATAAGTAGGTTGGGCCCATTTTGGAAATATTTTCCAAGCAATTGGCAATTTCTCTCTAAGGTATAATTCAGACAGGAAGGATATATGATTGGCCTTGCCCACTGCATGGCACCTGGTGATGAGAGAGTGCATCACAGGGAAATAGGAAATCAGATTCTAGCTGGCATTTACTGCAAGCAATCATCAGGGATAGGTGAAGAAAATTGATCCATCAAGCTGTTTTTTATTAATAGTTTTCCCTCATATGCATTTCCCAGATTCAAAAATGATTTTTAAAATGTGTCCATTGTGTATACTTTTGCAGTGGAAGGTGAGACATTACAAGAAGGAAACACCAGGAGACACAGTTGGAAGAAAAAAGGCCACTACTTTATTGAGTACATCTGACAGGGTTGGACCAAATGCATGAGTCTGGATCTGGCATTGACCAACTCACCTGTTGCTTGATGAACCATGTTGCCCAGTCATGGCCAGGCCTCAGGATAATAGAGGAAGTAACTGACTGATCACATGTCTGCATAACCGGGGGATGCTGATTGGGAGTTGCCCCCACAATGGTAACATCTCATCACTCTCAGCACCCCCGGGTCCCTGTGGGACTCCCAATCCAGTGCTCTGCAGCACAGGAAGCCATTCCCACCAGATCCAAGGCCCATGCTACCACCACAAAAGGCAGCCCACCCAAGGGGCCCATGTTCCTCCAACCTCCTGAAAGCTGTATCTTCCCCCAGCAAGGGACTCCACCACTTTAGCCCTCAAAGCTGCCCCAAGCAAGAATCCAGACCCAGCAGTACATAGCCAACAAATGTCCTAGACATCCACCTGCCCATCCTTTTTATGGAGTCCACAGGCAGGCCACATCCCACCATGCTTGTAGCAGCCCCTATGTGGAACAACTGCCCCCAAAGCCCGCTGCTGGCAGCCCAGCATGCTGAAATCCATATGAAGCACTGACACCACCTGGAAACAGGTTAGTGGGTGAAACTTCAGTCTGAGGGCGGGATGCCAGATATCTGCATAAAGTCCACATGGGGCACAGACACCAGCCATGGAGCCTTCAGAGCATGATGGTGGATCCTTTCCCAAATTGACCTTAGACCTGTGAATAGCTAAGGATACAGTATTACCAACAAAAGGGACAGCCTCCTTCTGGTGTAAACAGGGCACCAAAGAAGGCAGTTATAAAGTCAGCTCTGAGAAAGTGGGCCTCAGTTCTGGAAAGGCGTACCTGCCCAAGCTGCAGGGACAATTTTGAAAGGAAGTTAAAAAATTGGGCCTCCTCCCATCACCCTGCCTAAGGGATGTTCTCCTTCAACCCTCAAGAACTACCCTGATGATAAAGAACATACAAGGATCCTAGAAACACCCCCCCCCCCAGCCTTGGAAAAGTAACAAATACCAGCCAAGGTGCGATACCAGACTCCTTCAACCAGATGATGAATTGAAGGATGGTGCGGGACTGAACTGCCTAGTGTAGCCAAAGGCCCGCCTCCCGAATAAAAGTGAACAAGCCTGGCAACAGCTCTCCTGTACACTCTGAGGGTGGCTGGGGCCCACAAAGACAGAAAGCCCCAAATCACAGCAGATTTCCAACCTCCCCAAGCTCCTCTGGAATGGTTGTGGGCAAGAGATTTGCTTCAGGTGTAAATTTTCAGAGCCTGGCCTCCTGAAAATGAGAGAGATTATGCGATGTTATTATCAAGGCCAGACACAAAACAGCATTTGAACATGGTGTTGTTATGGAGGTATAGCAAAACAAAGTGGTGAACCAGGAGCATGAAGACTTGGAGGATTGGTGATTGATGATTCTGACAACTGCATAGTTGTTGTACCAGAAACAAACTGCCTTGTTGGCAATAGCTTTCCCCCAGATGTGGCCCACCACCAGGATAGAAAAAAATTCCAAAAACATCAGATCCTGAAGAATCCCTCTCTACACCCTGTGTGTGCGCCAATGCTGTGCGAAGCAGTGGCCCTGGATGAAGACCCAAAAGCCCAGGCTCCCAGCCACATCCAAGTGGACCTTGAGGCCCTGTCCTAAATTCTAAGGGTGCTACCACAGAGAGACCCCATTGAAATCCCTGAAGAATTCCTCCCACAAGCTGAGGTCTAGTTTGGTGCCCTTGGTGAGGCATTTGAGGTGATATGCAGCCTCTACCCCTGCTGTGACCTTGGCCAGCTGTGCACAAAAAACCCTGCCTGGGGAAACCACCCGGCATACAAAATTGAGGTGCCCAAAAAGGGTCTGGATCTCTCTGAGTGTGACCTTGTGGGATAGGAGGGTGGCCTGTATCATGAAGAGGAGGGTGCAAAGCTTGTCATCTGGCAGGCATGAAACACCTGCCACCGAATCTAACTTAATTCCTAAGTAAGTGAGGGAAGTTGTAGGGCCCTCAGTCTTTTCCACCATGAAGGGGACACCGAGTTCAGTGTCCAAAGCCTAGAAAGTTGACACAAGTTTGGCACAACCCCCAGCCTCCCTCATGAATAGAAAGTCATCCAGGTAATAGGTGATTAAGGGGGACATGGCACAGCCTTTCACTTTGCACTCCAGGAAAGAACTAAAGGTCTCAAAAACGACACAACTGACATAGCAACCCATGGCCATGGCCTTGCCAAAATATCACTGCCCTTCAAATTTCTTTTTGGAAAAAAATAATAATTATCAAAACATAACAAACATCTAGACATATAAACAAAAAACATTAAAAACAAAACTCACAATACAACACATCTAAAAGACATCTAAGAGACTTACCCTTCACTGATTCATATACTCATTCTTCATCTCTGTATATCCCCTTCAAATTTATACTCTTTTAAATCACTTACCCTTCCTGTTTCTACAAAAATCTCTCATATTTATAATATAATATAAATCATATTATAAATTTAAACAATCTTCTTTTTCCTTTTTACTCTTTTCCACCTTACACCATTCACACATTTCTTTTTAATACATATAAGTATTTTTTCCCCACTCATCTGTCTTGGCTTCCTTTGCATTTCCATTTTGACTTTTTGATAAGATATCTATCTCTAGCATATCAAGCAATTTAATAATCCATTCATCAATTTGTATTTTTTCTTACTTTCCAATATCTTGCGTACACCAACTTAGCTGCTGTAAACATAAAAATAATTGTACCAAATTTTTCCCCATATCTTCTTCTCTCATTTTCAAAAGCAAAGTTTCTGGTTTGAAGTCTAAATTGATTTCTAATATTTTGTTTCTATGCTGATGTATCTCTTTCCAATATCTTTCTGCTTTTATAGAGGTTCACCATGGGTGAAAAAAAGTCCTCTTTTCCCTCCCACACTTTCAAAAGAGTTTTTTTTTTCCATTTCCATATATTTTACTTATTTTATCTGGAGAGAGATGCCATCTGTAGAGAAGTTTATAAAAGTTTTCTTTTACATCTTGGGTAGCAGAATATTTTAATCTTTTATTTCAGGATCTTTCCCATTGGCTTAATTCTAATGTATGTCCACAATTTCTTGCCCATTGGGTCATATTTTCTTTTACTAACTCTGTTCCATACATATTTCTAATAGTTTTTTTTTATACACTTTGGATAGGGGAGCAGGTTTTTCCAGGCAAATGATTTCTTCCAGTTCACTCTTAACATTTGCAATACCTACTGTTTTTCTTTCCAATATGAATCTTGATTTTAATTGCTGGTACAAAAACCAACCACAATTTTGACCTTCTAATGTTTGTTCTAATGTTTTCATTTCATAGCCATTCCTGTCTTTCTTTAACATTTCATTGTATTTTAACCATTTTTTCTTTCCTTTGGGATTTGTTCTAAATAAGGTGATGTCCATAATGGTATTTGGGGATATATTCTTCTTTTATATTTTTTTCCAAACTTTATATATAAAAGCACTAATAAAATAGTTATTGAAATCATGATTAGCCCACATTTTGTCATAGAACAGATAAGCATGATATTCAAAGCATAATTCCAAACCTTCTAATTTTAGTAGCTTCTTGTTTTCTAATTTCATCCAATCTTTTAACTATATAAAAGAACTAGCTTCAAAATATAACTTTAGATTCAGCACTACAAAGCCACACCTTTATACCATGTCATACATGTATATTTGTTTGATCCTGGGTTTCTTCCCTGTCCATATGTATTCAGATAGTTGCTTCTGCCAATGCTTTAAAACAGTTTCATTTTTAATTATTAGTATGGCTTGAAATAAAAAAAGGAATCTGGGTGGGACATTCATTTTCACTATGGAGATTCACTCCAGTAATATCAGCTTTAAATCTCTAAATTGATTTAAGTCCTTTCTTATTTTATTCCATTTTTCCATATAGCTGTTTCTAAAAGTCTGAATTTTTATCTGTTAATGTTTTCCCAAAAATATTTAACTTTTTTTTACTTATGTTAAATCCTCTCAGTTCCTTCATTTTTTATTCTTCTAATTTGGACATATTTTTATAATTACATTTGTTTTCTCTTTATTTATCTTTAATCCTGATATTTCTTCAAATTCCTTTAGTTGTTTCAGTAGATGATTAATGCTATTTAAAGGATCTTCTAATGTTATGGTGATATTGTCCGTGAATGCCCCTATTTTAAAGTGACCATCTTTGATTTTCACTCCTTTAATATCACTGCCCTTCAGATTTGAAGCCAAGGAAGCAAAAGTCATTGGGGTGGACAGGTAGCAGTCAGAATGTCAACTGGATATCATACTTGGCCAAATGAGCCAGACAGCATGATCAAAGGATGTGTAACAAACCGAACAAAGCCTCTGAAGGGATGGCATCATTGATGGATGCTCCAGGGGGATAAGAAAGGTGGTGGATGAGGCAGAATTCATCTGACACTTTCTTGGGAACCATACCAAGGGGAAAAATCCACAGATTGGGCATGGACAGGATGGTGAAAGGGCCTACCACCCAATCTGCCTCACACTCTTTCTTAATTTTTACTTTGAGAACCTCCAGCATGTCTCAATGCAGATTTTAGGTTCCAGGCATTGGAGACCACTCGAGGACCTGCATTAGGGATTGTAAAATCTTGGGTGAAGCCCTCTCCCAAATAGATGGTGACCTTCCTGTCAGGGTAGTGTTTAAGGAGTGGCAACAATGCAGAAGGGTGCACAGGCATGGGGGGGGTGATGTCAAAACATGGCTAAGCAGCCTCTGTGGACTCACTTAGGACCCCCCCCCCCAAATCCTCCAGTTCCAGAGCCAGAGGCTCCTTCCTTTTTTTGGAGGCTGCTGGGCTGGGGCATCATGTGGGAAAGGGCTGCTTGGTGCCAGCTGGTCAGGAGAATGCTAGCTTGGCATGCGGGCCCCAGAAGAGCTTGCAGCACTGCTCAAATTTACAATGGGCCCAGACACATTTCCCCAAATTGAACTCCCAGAACAACAGCCTGTGAGGGTTCTTTTTCCCCACCCATTTTGTGAGCAGCAAGGTGTCCCCCTTCCTTTTGATACGAGGACCCACTTCAACTAGCCAGATGGTGCTGTTGATGAGTTCCCACCTGGCATTGCTACTTTGAGGAAAGTGGTGTCATACGCAATTGTAACCACCTCCCCTGTAATGCCCTGGATCTTAAGGACATTGGCCATGTGGTTGGAGAGATGCCAACCCCATTCAGGATAAGCTGTTTGGACCTCCCCTATGAACACAGAGTGACCAGACATCCAATTGGTGAAGGAATGCTCAACAGAGTCAGCCTTGTTCTCCTGCTTCCCTTTCCTGCCAGACTAGAACAGCCCTCCTCACCTATGGGTTTCAGCAAAGTGAAAACATCTACAAAGTACCCCTTTAAGATACAGCTCTTTATCTTTTTGGGTAAGTGGAGGCTAGGAGGGTCTTCATTGTCAGTGAAAGTGGGGAAG
>JAIPUX010001880.1:2846743-2860205 GCA_020142125.1 Phrynosoma platyrhinos | reverse complement strand
GAGATATGCTGACAACACCATAATACTAGCAGAGAACCTCACAAACCTAGAACTAGTAAGGAAGACCAAAGAAGAAAGTGCAAAGGCAGGCTTACTGTTGAACATGAAGAAAACTAAAATAATGACCACAGATAACTTACACACATTCAAACTAGACAATGAAGAAATAGAAATAGTTATAGAGTTCTCATATCAGGGATCAAACATTGATCAGAATGAGGACTGCAGTCAGGAAATCAGAAGATTAAGAATGGGGAGGGCAGCTATGAAAGAACTAGAAAAGATCTTAAAATGCAGACACAACTCAGTACAAAAGCCAGAATCATATAAGCCATCTTATTCCCTATTATCATGTATGGATGTGAGAGCTGGACAGTCAAGAAAGAAGATAGGAGGAAAATCAACGCATTTGAGATGTGGTTCTGGAGAAGAGTGCTGAAGATTCCATGAACAGCCAAAAGGACAAACAAATGGGTCCTAAAGCAAATCAAGCCAGAAATATCCCTAGAAGCCAAGATGATACATCATGAGAAGGCAGGAATCGTTGGGAAAGACAATAATGTTAGGAAAGGTGGAGGGAAGTAGAAAGAGAGGAAGGCCACATGCTAGATGGATGGACTTTATTAAAGAGACCATGAATGGGCAGAGCAGTAGAGGACAGGGGGGGCTGGAGATATCTCATCCACAGGGTCGCCATGGGTTGAGATCAATGCGAAGGCAGTTAACAACAACAAAAATAACCAGGCTTTCACTGCCTAGTTGACATAGAAGAAATAAAAAGTAGCAAGATTTGGAATTATACTTCCATCATTATATATTAAGTATGGTTATAGATTTTGTGGGAACAATGAATCATTATGTATATCCTATAATTTTGAATACCATAGAAATCTTTTATGAGAAATGAAAATATTCTTATTCAAGTCCCTTATGGCTTCCACTGAGGGTAAGTATAGTATCCATTTGCCAGGGGAGAAGCCTCACTTGGATAAATTATACTTAAATCTGAATAGATAAGTATAGGAATTCCTCCTCAAAGGAGAACCTCCAAACGTAGGGACTAAACACACTGGCAAAATACGCCAGCTTCCTGGCAGCTTGGGGATGTGGTTGCACATCTCACACCCCAACTCTGCCCCAAAGCCAGTATCATGCCACCTGCCTGACCACACAGCAGGCAGCATTTTGGCATTTTGGTAACATGGCATTTAGATGGTACACACCACCAAAATGTGGAAAAACTGCAGTGGTGGCCTTTTTCCTGATGCAAAAAGGAGTGGCTTTCTGATGCTTCTTTTTTTGCCAGGAAAATGCTGGATTGGGGCCATGTCATGTGGTTGCTGCAGCCCTTATCCAGTGCTCAAAGGGGTGCCAGGAGCTGCTCCTTCAGGATATATGGAAAGCGATCAGGAAACTGTAAGGATACTTGTGAAGTCTGGCAGCCATTTGGATGTTAGAGTTAGCAACTTTTGTATATCTGCAATCATTAATTGCTAGATTTACTGCTTGTTTTTCCACACCCACTCTCTTTTCCACTCCAACCTGCAACCATGCTCTACTTTGTGTTCTCTCTCTCTTTCACCTCCCCTTCCATTAGCCCATATATTTTTTATGAACAAGTTTTTTATGTTTTATAAAGAAAAATAATTTTATTTCTTTATCTGCTAGGACACATGAGGTCAGGGTAGGAGTGGGACTGGGTATTGTTCGACTTCTGTCTTGCCAATTTGATTACTGGTCTGAGACTTCTGTATTATCTCTCACATTTTCCAAAAATAGGGCCATCATTTCTCTGAGGGTTACCCATCTCTTGTTGTAGAATAAGTATACTTTGATATGCACCATGTCAAAAGGCTTTTCTTTCATGTAATTTTTGAGATAATGAACTATCTTTGATGACTACAATGCTAATGGACATAAAAGTATGAGAATACAGGCAGGACATCATTCAGCATCCATTCTGCCACCCAGCAAGAACACATTGTTGTCCTCAGAATTTATTTAGACTGTTCAGAATGTTATTGATGAAACTTGCAAATTATTATTCTGCTGGGATGAATTATGGTGGCAGCCTGATGATAATGTCTTCTATTTTGTAAAGTGATACAAACAAACCTGCTATTTTAATGCTGCCACTTTGATAAAAGCAGAATGCTAACAGGCTATGTAACAAAAAATAAGTGACATTGGCAGTAAAAAATTGACCTTGGCTTAAAAAAAAGAAAAGAGAAGGAAACAAAAGCCCACAAATACTATTCTGCAAATTCATTCTTATTAATTGTATTGTGTCATTCAGTGCCAAATTTCAGCAGGGAAAAAATTACAATGAATGCTTTATTACAATGGCAGCTGGTGCAACCTTCTGCATCTCATTATGGGAGTGCATCTTAAGATTTAGGAGGACTAATGCAAGACAGAAACAGATCTGCAGTGGAAAAAGTGGGTGTGACAGATACTGTTTTCCTTTACATATCTGTATTGTAAAGGGAACAGATATGATATAACTTAAGAACAGTTTAAAGACAGGCCAGAATTTGGAAAAGTAACTCTTTAGGAGATTGCCACTCCCAGAATACTCCAATGTCCAATGTTGCCTGGAGCATTCTGAAAATTGTAGGCCAAACTAGCAATTTTCCCATGTTCTGGCTGAGGGGAAGAGACATGGAAGACATACATCAGTGACGTATGTGAGCACACACATTCATTCTCTGAAAATGTCAAATATGTGCAAACTATCATATGTTATGAGTAAAGCCTAATGTGTGGTACTGTAAGATTAAAAAGACCCATTTGTTAGTCATATTGGCAAATGTCATACATTTATGATTTGAAGCAATAGTCCTACTAGTATCAAGCACACACACTCTTGGGCTGCACAGCAACTCTGCAAAAGCCAAGAGAGTTCCCATTGTCTGGAGATTGCTGGTTTCTAATTCAGCTGGTATTGATGTGGGGGCTCAAAACCTCTATGATTCCTTTTTGTCAGTGACAGCTACGTAGCAGAGACGAGGCCCCTGGAGCAGATGGAGACATTCCCTCAGCTGTAGAGCAAATTGCAGTCAACCTCATTCAACCCATGAGAGGAAGCCAGGAATTCTTTTATGGCTCTGATTTTAATTCTAGCCACAAATGAATGTTGAGTTTCCTTATGTTCCTTATGTTCAACTCTTCTTTTTGTGAATGTTATATGTCTCCAGACCTTGAATCTGGGTCCAGATCCAGTTAGTTTGGCCAGCACCTCAAGTTTGGTTGAGTTTTCACCCTCTGTGTAAAGAATAAGGTGGGTGAACAGTCTCTAGGAATACATAGAAAACCATGTGTGATTTTGAATTGTAGACCTAATTAAAGGACAGTGAAACCATCCTTTGCAGTGTTTTGTTTCCTGATAGATGGTTCCAAAGCACTGCTGAGCTTCAGTTTTGCATATAAGAGAGACTTTGACCAATGAGTAATTTTGCCTTAAAGAATTTTTAGTTACCTTTGCTACAGAAGATAAATGCCATAATTGAAGCCTATGAATATTGATGTTATCCAAGAATGAATTGGCTCCAGCCTCATAAAAGATGAGTTATTCTACTGAAATAGAAAGATCTTAATAATTAGTAGCAGTGGGAGACAAAGGCCAGGAAAGTTTGTGACAATTACATGGGGATTTTTGTTGAAATATGACATTAAAAGAAAAACAAAACAAAATATTAATAGGATCCTGGACTCATGTGGCACATAGTGCTTCATGGTAAAAACCACCTTTGATGGCCTTCATGGAAAGAGAAAGCCATCAAAGTTGGCTTTTCACCTTTGCATCTGGCACATAACATCAGGATGCTGTACAGAGGTAAGGGAACATTGGAGACAATAATAGGCCTGGCCATCTCTCTTTATATTCACTGCATTGTAACTCACACTTGTGCTCTCCACTCAGTGTGAGTTTTTCTGGCCACTTCGGGTCAGGTAGGAATTTTCTCCCATTTATCTGGGGATTTTTGCCTACCCTACACTGTATCTGGGGACTTAGGGGGGGGAGCAGACAGGCGGCCCTGGGCTGCCCTGGGAAGCTGCGCCGCGGGGCCGAGGTATCCCCACACCTTGGCCCCGTGGTGCAGCTTTGCCACCCCTGGAAGGAGCGCTAAAATAGCACTCCTTCCACATATCGCCGAATGTGCACCACAAAAGGCTGGTGGCACACCTTCGGCGACTCTTCCACCACAGCATGTGTGGACGCTGCGGCGGGAAGGCATCGTCGGAACATTGGCCATGGTCAACAGGGCACTCTGATGATGCTTTCAGGAAGGGGTTGGGGTACCCACTGTGTGGCTGCCCCTCCCCTTCCTTGCCCCCAAAACGGCCCTTTGTGCCATCTGCTTCCCCCCTTAGACAATTGGCTAGGAGTAGTGTCAGTAAATAAGTGGTAGGTATTAAAGAGAGAATATAAGAGGTTTGGTGTACATCCTGGCATCCTTTTGATGTAGGGTAGAGTACTGCCTCTCTAAGTCCTGGGACTCAGGGACAGGAAAGGAGACTCCCCTTGAGATGTACCTGGTGTTTGCTGTCACACAAAGTCCTGAGATTTAGATGAAAGTGGCTTGGGTTTGCCTTCTAGCAGCCACTATGATTGGATTGCCCCTGGGGGTCAAGTGTTTCACCCAAGGTAAGACTGATTAGGTAGTCAAGGGGCAACACCTGGCCTTAACTGAACCCACATCAGGTTGCCCCCATGTCTTGCTTCTTCTGAGTTTGTTACTGTATAATTAGGCCCTTATTTAATGTACTTCCCTGTGTCTGGTCTTTATTCCATGGCAGATAATCAAAACCTCACTGCAACTCAGCATGACAAGGAGATTTTAAGTAGGAATTTAGCCAGAACCTTTAAAAATGCATATAAAACAGTCGTGGGCTTTATATTTTATGTAATTTGACCAGCCTCCTTGAAATGTTCATTCTGATTCATGACCAACATTTTTTGAAGTGTGTGTGTGTGTGTGTGACAGGAACAATGCTTAAAGTTCTCCTTTCAGGATGCCTAATTAACTCTATATGCATTCAGACAGAAGCAAATATTGTATATGTGGATACATATGCAATATTTATTGTACAGACTTAGGGGGGAAGCAGATGGCACAAAGTGCGGTTTTCAGGGCAAGAAAGGGGAGGGGCAGCCGCATGGTGGCCGTCCCAACCCCTTCCCCAAAACGTCCTCAGAGCAGCCGGCCCTCCGCACTGCCGGCTCTCCGAGGATGACCTCCTGCTGCAGCGTCCATACACACTGCAGCGGAAGAGTCGCCGAAGATGCGCCAGCAGCCTTTTGCAGTGCACCTTCGGCAATATGTGGAAGGAACACTATTTTAGCACTCCTTCCAGGGGCGGCGAAGCTGTGCCACAGGGCCGAGTTGTGCGGATACCTCGGCCCCGCGGTGCAGCTTCCTGGGGTGGCCCCGTGCCACCCGTCTGCTTCCCCCCTTAATTAGATTAAAGATAGAATGAACTGTCAACATTTCAGGAATTACTTTTATAAATCACCTCAACCGCTCATCATACAAATTGGGGCTATGCAGATGGGCAAAAAGGGGTGACTTGTAGGTGTGGCCTTTAGATGATGCATGCCTAAAATTCTCCAGCAAAGTGCTCTCTAGCCATCGTATGCTGAGAAAAGCCACTCCAAAAAGGAGCACCTTTTTTTCTGCTCCTTTGCAGCGACACTGATGCACTAGAAAATGGTCATATGCACTGCCACACATGTGATGGAAATTGACTCAGCAATCCAGAGCACGTGCCCTATGATGCAAGCTTTATTATAAAGCACCCTATGTTTCAGGTGTGGCACAGGTGCACTTGAATATTAGACCCCTAACGCTAACCCTAATTGTAACCCTATGCATGCGCCCTAGCAACTCTGTTATGACAATAAATGCATTCTGTTGGGTGTATGCTTGCTGTCAGCATGTACAGCAGTTTGCATGAAAGAGGCTTTTGTGACCTCTTCTGTGCAGGTGTGCAGTTGTGCAGAAGACCTGCACACCACTTCCTAGCATGATGGGGGGGGGATCCTGGAGTAATGTTTGTCTGTGTGCCTGTTGACCATGTCTCTTGCATGACCACCAGCTTCATGTATCAAGTCTGTCCACACAAACCTCCCTTGCATGTACCTCTCCCTTCCCCCCGATCTGTTTAAGGCATGTTTTGTGGAGGATGATGGAGTGTCTTTTCTGTTGACAAACCCATTCTTTCTCCTCAAGAGTGGCACAATCTGACAGTGGCACCTGTTTACTGAACCCACTCCTTTGGGGGAAGTGGAGGTCTGCAAATCCTTGCATGATCTGTGGGTGTATGACAAATCCTGTGCAGGTGCACAGGGGTGCTGAGCTTCAGTCACCTTTGTACACAGTGACAGATTGTATACCACCGTATAACAGGTCCTGTGCAGGTGCACAGGGATGTTTTCTTGCACAGATGTGCAGGTGTGGAGAAATGGTCCTGCATGCACTTGAGAAAAAAAAATTAAAGCAGCCGCTGCCGGCCCATGCGATTGCTCCGTCACCCTTTGCAGCATCCTTGGGGCTGGTGGTGTGGTTGCTGGGGCTTCAATACAGCCTCAGAGAAGCTACATCAACTCTCCCCAATGCGGTTGCTCCACCCGCATTTAAGGCAACCTCAGGGCAGGCAGTGTGGTTGCTGCAGCTTAGGGAAAAGGCAACTGCAGGTCACCTTTTCCTGCCTGTCTGCACAGCACCATAGTCTTTTCTCGACATTATATTGTGTTTATTTCTAATAAATGGCCTCTGCAGATGGGCAGCCATGGGCTGCCCCAAGAAGCCATGGATTGGGGCTGAGGCTGCCTCATGCCTCAGCCCCAATCTATTCTTTTTCCAGCCTTGGAAGGAGAGCTAAAATAGCACTCTTTCCACAAGACGCGGAAAGGGCACTGCAAGAGGCAGTGTGCGCCTCTTCAGCATCTCTTCTGGCTCAGCGTGTCTGGACGCTGAGCTGGAAGGATGTCATCAGAGAGCCTGTCATGTGCAACGGCAGGTGCTCTGATAACGTCCTCAGGAAGGGATTGAGGCACCCGGCATCTGGTTGCCCCTCCCCTTCCTGGGATTGAAGACGGCACTTTTCGCCATCTGCATCCCTCCTTAGTGAATTTCTCAGCTGCCTTTCCAGATTACTGCCTTCCCAGGAAGAAGGTATTGAGAACTCTTAAAAGCTGTAACAGTGATGATTACTGCTGATCCAATATCAACATGGCTGACTTTCATAAGCATTCAACATCCCCAATAACTATTTGTGTTACATAACTTTTTGTATGCTTAAGCCAATGGCTGTTTGTGTTTGGAATTGAAGTTACCTTGACAGTCAAGATGTTTTTCATCTCCTTTCTTCTCACCAGTCTATTGATCTGTTGGGGGGGGGATAATATTCCAAAAAGTGAAACTTGCATCTAGAATCAAACTTCCTGACATTTTGACTGGATATCGGTTGTGACACTAACCTTTATTATGCTCCCAGCACTTGATAATTCAGACATAATTAAAAAAATAAACATTGCAGTGACTCCCAAAATTTGGTTCTTTAGTTGTTTTGGACTTTAACTTCCAGAAGCTTCAGCCAGCTTGAATAACAGTGAGGAATTCTGGGAACTGAAGTCCAAAACTTCTGGAGGACCAAAGTTTGGGAACAACCAGTCTAGACATGTTCCCCCCCTCCCATCATCTAACCATGCACTTATGATTGATGATGTAAAGAATTTTTAAGGGTATTTTTAAAGAGAAGAAATTATTTGAACTTCTCCATCAATGAGTAAGAATTTTGTTCTTTAATCATTTACAAATGAAGTGAAGGGACGGGACCTTTCAGCTGACAATTCAATGGCCAGGATTTGCATATTTTGTGTAAGCAAAGCTATTATTCATATTGGGTTTTATCAAAGGCTATTTCCTTCATTAGGGTGATGTCCTTCCCCATCTTTACCCATAGCTTTGCTATGAAAAACAAATGAGAACAAAAGGAGAGAGCATTTTGTGTGTAAGTGGTAGTGGATACCTTCAGACCTTCTCCCCTTGCTCATCATGCTCTCCCATTCAAATTCTCAGAGCAGGGAGGGGTGCAGGGGTGGGGTGAAGTAGCAAATGGTAATGCTCTTCTGCCAAGCAGGAATTCTGCCATGGAGAAATCCTACCATTGGAAGGGATCCCAGAGGTCATCTAGTCCAACCTCCTTTGACCATGGAGAAATACCTAGGATTCTATGGTTGGACTTGAAGGCTGAGAGCACTGGCAGAAGAGCATTGCCATTGCTACTTCACCCCCTTCTTCTCTTTTGTGAGGGTCACACTTTCTCAGCCTCAGAGACAGACTGTGATAGGTTTGCCTTAGCATTATATCCTCCACTACCATCCTGATGTTGAACAGGGGGTGGAACTCATGTCCTCTAGGATCCTATGTGTTCCTATGTATTCCTTCATACGTAGGAGCCCTGATGGCACCATGGTTAAATGCCTATACTGCAGCCACTCACTCACAAACCACAAGGTTGTGAGTTCAATATCAGCCAGGGGCTCAGGCTCGACTCAGGCTTGCATCCTTCCAAGGTTGCTAAAATGAGTACCCAGCTTGTTGGGAACAATTAGCTTACAGTTGTAAACTGCTTAGAGACTGCATAGTGCGGTATGAAGCGATATATAAATGAAACTGCTACTGTCATTGCTATTCACAGCAGAAGGGTTTGGATTGGATGGTCTCTGAGGGTCCCCCCCAAGTCCACCATTTCTTGTTGGGGCTGCAACCCAAATTTATTTGTTGAGATTGGGTTTTTTTTTTCTTTTTGTGTGCCTTCAAGTTTTTCAAGCTGAGGAATGTTCTTTAAATCTCTACCAAACTTCCTTTTGACATTCTAATTAAGTTTGAAATGCAAATTAAATTAGCACCAACACATGTAATTAGCGTAAGTGTTCACCTTGTCTTTTATTGTCATTCTAGAAATCTGTGAAAAAATACTTCTCTCACTCCTGTCAGGGAGAGACAAAATAACCTTTTGAAAGTGGGACTTTCGAAACAATTTTTTTTTAAAAAAAAATCACATCTAGTTCTCAATGAATGAGAATAGAAATTTTTTTATTTATCACAACACTACTTATGATTCCAGATCGTAGGGTTTGGAACCTGCCTCCATGGCCTCCCTTCTCTGACATTACAAGCAGTCATCACCAAATTTCAGGTTCTGGTCCTGAAATTTCAGTGTCTGAGAGAGTCCTGACCTGTTAATCTTACCTATAATTCTCAAGTGTTCAGAAACCCTCAGGGAACAGTATTTTCAGCACAGAAAATAGCAATTCCTGCACATAAAATATTGTTTGTTGAAGGTGAAAATGCAAAATTGTGTGCAGAATATGTTGCAAAGTGGGAATAGTGACATTTTTGAAGTTTTTTTCACAATGGGAAGAAAGTTTATTTTTAAAAAATAATTGCTTCATTTGAGAATGCAATGAGTGAATAAATTAATCTCTGTCCTTTTCTGCAAGAACATGGCATATGTACACGATATGTATATGTCTTTACTATCAGGAGAGAGGAAACCCTATTTGAGTCCTATAGTCAACAAGGTGCTGTGATCTGAGTATACAATGTGAAATTAGATATGCTGTCAATGTTTGCTTTCTTTCCATTTTAGATATAACTCACAAGCAAGTATTTGTTTTCAAAAGCTGTGTCACTCTGGGTCAGTATGCAAAAGGATTGTGTGTCCCTACTGGTATTAACTAAGAAATAATGCAATTTGACATTAACTGCCATGGCTCAATACTATGGGATTCTGGGATTTGTAGTTTTGTGAGATATCTAGCCTTCTCTGTCAGAGAGTTCTGGTGCCACAACAAACTACAAATCCCAGTATTCATTGAGCCATGGCAGTTAAAGCAATGTCAAACTGCATTACTTCTACAGTGCAGATGCAGCCTGAGAGAAAGATGTTGATAACATAAGCTTTTGTAGACTTAAGTCTACATCATCAGATGTGTGGAGTGAAGTGCCTAGGAACAGATCTTTATAGCTATGTATAAGCTGGTTGTATGTGTGAACAGCAACAGAAATGCAAAACTCATTGATATGGTAATGAGGTTACAAGTTCAATTTTAAACAGTGGTTGTTGGGACAAAGAGAGGAGGAAATATGTTGCCTAAAGCCAAGGTGAATGGTTCTCAAGACATTTTTGGACTTCAGCTCCCATAATTCCTGAATATTGTCCAAGTTGACTGTGGCTTGTGGGATCTGAAATCCAAAAGAAATAGAAGTCCAAATGATGGGAACCATTGTATTAGAGGATGAGCAAGTGAAAGTACCTCTAATGTAGTGGGTTATGTGTTTACGTCCTGTGGTGACATTTTTAAGGTATATGCGTAGACAGAGTTGCCATCTAGGATTATACCTATCTGCCCATCTGTGTTGTGTGTCTTCCTGTAAGTGAGTAACTGAAATTGGCAGGGTGTGTGTAGGCAAGTAAAGGCCTTTCACCAAGAGCTTTTGGGAGGAAAGTATCCAGATCTTAGTGGTTTCCGTTGGGAGCTGTATGTGATCACCAGTGGGGGTCTGCTATTTCCTGTCTTTACTCTGTTCTGTAATAGATTAATCCAGGGTACAAGTCCATTTAAGACACTAAACATTGTTGTTTTACACTTCCATTACCCCTATGTATATCTGACAGTTATGGGGATATTGAATTAGGTTACAAAATAATATAATGTGTCTTGTACACAACCAACTTAAATTCAAAACAGTATCAGTATGACAGAATGTTGTGTAGCAGCTTGGCTTGTACAGGAGTTGTTATTTGCTGGCAATTCTCCAGCCTGAAAGAATACAGCTTGTCATTCAGGACCTAGTTGAGACTGGCAGACCAGGCACTTATGAAATATAGCTCTTTACTTGTAAAATGAAAGAAGTCATTGAGATATAATAAATATGGATCTTCATATTACCATTTCCACAGCACCACTCTCCAGAGCAGGCCTGTAATTTGCATGTCATTTTGAGGCTTGTATTGGAGAAAGGTTCACTGCATACTTCAGACTTTTCTGAATCTTTAAAAGAATTGTACCATTTAAAGTGTTCACCCAGTGGCTTGTGATTTATGCTGCCGTAAGCCTCTGGAGAAGTAGATTATACTATTCACTGATCAGCAGTGTCTAGTTAAATCTGATATAGACTAACGAAGGCAGGCACCTCCTTTATTGAGCAAAGACATTCTATTTTGTCTTGGATCAGGAATGGCTAACTTAAGCCTAGCTCTTGGGGCCTCTGTACATTTTAACCAAGGTGTGGGAAATGTTTGTTCCTACTTTGTAGCTGTAGTCATAAAGCACAAGTCCTACACAACAACTGATGGACTCTTGGATATAAGATGAACATTCATCTATCCCAAGGATGCCATTTTGAAGATATTCTTGGATTGCAACTCCCATCATACCTCTCCATTTTCTGTACTGGCTGAAATGATGGGACTTGTAGTCTCATGGCACCTTAAGAGCTACACACTCCATGCAGTATCCAGTAACAGGGACTCAATTGTTCACATCTTTTATTTTTGCATGTAAGAAGAAATAATTTGTTTGTAGATTTGTTGTTTTTCCTGGTTGTGCAAAAATACAAGGATTTCTGTGAAATGTTTGGAAGTGTTTGCATTTCAAAATGTCTTTTGGGGAATTCGTTTGTACAGAAATGTGCATGGCTTTTCTATGCTGAAAATATATTTTATACACCAAATACACACTGTTTTCTGAATAACAATCTTGTTTTCTGCAGAGGAAACAAACAATTGAGTATTTCTATGCAAAAGAATTCATTGTCAGATACTCTTTTGTGACTGAGGAAAGGATTACAAACAATACACTTCCCATGCCTGTTTAGTAAAAGTCAACTGCTATCATGATCACAACACAGAAGCATCTAGAAAGGTATATGTGGCCACATCTAGAACAGAAGCAAAAATATTCCTTTTGGACACAGACCTCCCAAACTGACTTGGGCCAAAAGGATGTCATACACAGTTAAAACATGGAAATTTTTCGTATTACCTTAAACATTCAGAATTTCTATATTTCCATGGAAATCTTCAAATATGGGTTACATCAAACAAGCAAACCAAGACTTCCAGTGGCAGAGGCAAGAAGAATGGTCACTGAAAGCAATAGCTGATCTTAGCGACTGCCATCTAAGGCTTACAGAGTGGAAGAAACTCTGCAATTCTTTTCCCAGTAAGGAGAAGAAGAGTCAGGGCTTGTAGATGACCAAATTTGTCTTCATCTGATTGGCAGATTGCGGAGGTAGTCTGTGGATCCAAGGAGGACTCTTGTTGAAAGGCAGCTGAAGCCTCATCATGGCTGTCCTTCGGGACCTGAATCTTGCCGGCAAAACACATCAAAGACAATAAGCTTCTAAAATCAGCAACTCCAGTTTGGTGAGACTACTTTTTCTTCAAAACTTTTCCCTGTTGATATATGATTAGAAAACAAACTGAACTATAATTAGAAACTTTTATGAATGGATCAAGATCAAGAAACCAAAAAAAATTAAATTAATGCAAGGATAAACTCATCACTTGTGTTGGATTTATAAAATGAACTCATATCAGGATTTATAAATTAAAAGTTAAAACGGACTAAACTTGCACCACCCGATTAGTTTAAAAAAGACAGAGAGAGAACTTTGAGACATTTACCTTATTTTTAAAGTACTGGACTGGAAAATTTTTGTGGACAAAAGCCGATTAGTAGAGACAGGAGTGGACATAAATTTGCAGATATGATGATGTGGATCGGGAAAAGAAGAAGGAGACACAGCAAGAAATAATGGCAGAGGATAATTTTTGAGGATAGGAGACAAGAGAGTCAACGCAGTGCCAGGACAAGTGTTGAGGAGGTTGGAAGAGACCGAGTGAAAAGACAAGACAAGATGGAAGGAGAAAAGAAGAAGATAGCGTTGTGAGGTAGTACATGAGCAGAGCCTGAGACCAAAGACTAAGGTGAGGGGGGGAGAAATCAATGAGAGAGAAGGCAGAACAGATGTAGCTGGATTATTTTTTATTTGGATTATTTGATCTACTTGGATTACTTATTACTTGACCCATTTGGACTATCTGACCTATTTTGGATTATGTGGATTAGTTGGTACTGTAAAAACTTTAAACCTTAAACACAAGAGGAAAAAGAGGACTGAGAACAAAGAGAAGAAAGACTAGAACAGTGAAAGGGAAACAGACTTTTGGTGGTGCTTGGTCACAGAGACAAAGAGAAGAAGAAAAGTAAGATAATCTGTAAAATGACTTTTTATTTATGTCCTTGTTTCTTTAAAGTGACTGCACCCCAATAACATCAATAACTTTTTCTAAAACTGAAGATATAAACTTGTTCGGTTTCGGTGGAGTAGGGTGCTTGTAAGTCCAGCAGAGTGAAGACGCAAAAACATCCAAGTTTCTAGCA
>JAIPUX010001880.1:2822316-2842858 GCA_020142125.1 Phrynosoma platyrhinos | reverse complement strand
GTGTTTGGCCTAGAAGCATGTTCTCAAATGGAAAAATGCAGACACACATATCTTTACATTTCACTATTGACTGCATAGTCCATCAATACTCTGACAAAACTTTAACTCAAAGAACCAAGAAAGCACGTTGCTGATATCTGTTGACACCCATCAGTAAAGAATAAACTGTTGATGAAATTTCAGATTTGACTTGACTTAAAAATATTAGTTAATCATTTGACTTGTTTTAATTTTATTAGATAAGTTTAATACAAGTTTAAAGTACAAGCTGTAATAGAAGATACTACTGAATTTATGTCTATATGTAATATAGATAACTAATTAAATAGCTGATTTCACATTTGTCCTTGCTAATAAGTAATTAATTAATTGAACATAAATTAAGTACTTAAGTAATCAATTCAACAAGTTGTTAAGAATACATTGAATGATATTCACTAAGAAATTTTGAATATTAAAATTGAATAATTTGAATATATTGAATTATTGGTCAGCTGGTTTAAAGTTTGAACTGAAGGAATTAATTAGAATAGAAATCATAAAGTGACATAAAAAGTTTCATATATTTAGATATAGGGTCTTTACAGACTGCCAGAAATAATGTAGCTTGAGACCACTTTAACTGTCCTGGCTCAGTGGTAAGGGTTCATGTTAATTGTAGTTTTTTTCTTAGACATTGAGCCTTCTCTGTCAGGGAACTCTGGTGCCACAATAAACTACAGTTCCCATTATACCTTGAGCCAGAGCAGTTAAAGTGGCCTCAAGCTGCATTATTTCTGGAAGTCGGTAAAGGCCCTTAGATTTAAATAGAAATCAAGAATTTGCAATGAAGTAATGAATTGTATATTTATAAGCTAATGGGGGTAATTTAACTCCACATATTAAATGAATTGATCTAAATTAATAGATAACTGACAATTTATGTATTGATGAGTTGAAAATTTGACTTGAAATTAATTGTGGTATGAGGTGAACTTGAATGAATTGAAGTGCTGATTTGATTTACATTGATGAAATTGAATTAAATCTGATTTTGAACTGAGCTGAATCATTAGAATTATTGATTGACTTACTTGTATTATTGAATTATTAATATTGTTTTGTGTAAATCAAAATTAGAATTAATTTAATTTTTATTGAATTATTTAATTACATATTATCCAAATATAATCAAAGAATATTGAATATAAACATAAGAGTTTGAGTAAAAGGGAATTGATTATTAAGAGGAAAATATGGCATCTGGTAAAAAGACCTACATTCAGACTTATATAAACTGTGACCCAAAGAAGAGGTTCAATCACCAAAATAAGCAGAACCCACTATGACATATTTGCTGGAAAGAAATCAGAAGTTTCAAGACTGAGATAAGAGATAAAATAGGAATCTAAGGACATGAGATGTGAGATTAAGGAAGAAAAGAGGAAGGAATTGGGAGCTCTAGAAAAGAAGATGGATAAGATGACCAAAAAGGTTGAGACTTTACAACTTGATGTGGAAAATTTAAAAGATGTGACACAAGTCTTTAAAGAAGACATCAAAACAGACAATGGACACACAAAGGAAAGATGATAATATGATCCTATGGCAAGAAATCTATTACAGGGAAAATGTTTAAAATTTAGAGAAATACCTGAAGAAGCCAAAGAAAATATTTACAAAAACTTATACCATTACTGACAGATTATGTATGATTGACACAATGGGAAATGGATCAAGAAACAAGCAAGATATTTAGAAATAATTTGGCCATTGCAAGGGAAAGGAAACTGTCCCAAGACATGGTCAACTGCTTCGCATGAACAAGAATCAAAGATCTAAATATATATATTAAAAAAATAATAAAGATGATTTATTGATAAAAAGGATGAAAAATAAACATTTTCAAAGACATTCCTTTATCAATACTGAAAAAAACATCAGTAATATACATTTCTGATGCAACTATTACACAAGCATGGAATAAGATATACGTGGGAGAAAACTGAAGGTGTGACATTCACATGTCAACAAAGGAGATTCAAAATAAACTCAATACAAAAGGCTAAGGATTTCTGTAAGAGATTTCAAAAAGATATGGAATTGAGAACTGAAAAGGAAATGCGAACTGAAGAGGAAAAGGAGAAGGAAACTTCAAAAAGTCAGCAAATAAAGGCCAGAAATATGATGGAAACTCAAAGCCAAAAACAAAATAAGAACAGAGAATATGTTACTGAAGAAGGTGAAGAGAGTGAACCTTTTTCAGAAGAAGGCAAATCACCAGAATGTGATCAAGGAAGTGATAAAGGAGAAGTAGAAGAGTTAGAGGAGAAGGAGGAAGAAGAAGAGATATAATTAATAAATATAAATATAAATAAAGGAGGAAGTACAAAAGGAATAAATATACAAAAGTTATTTGTTTAGGATGTTGACTCAGATTTGGTCTTGCAATGTTAAAGGCTTAAATTCAAAGTACAAATGCAGCAAAATATTTCACTATCTTAGGAAAAAAATTACGATTTTAGTAAAGCTTCATTTATAAAACAGCTTAACGTATATACCACTTCATACTGCATTATGGGGTTTCTAAGTGGTTTATAACTGTAAGCTCATTGCCCCCCAACAGTTAGGTACTCATTTTAGTGACCTTGGAAGTATGTAGGCCTGAGTCTAGCCTGAGCCCTGGCTAGTATTGAACTTGCAACATTGTGGTTTATGAGTGTGTGGCTACAGTACAGGCATTTAACCACTGCACTACCAGGGCTCCTTTTGTTTGCCTTCAAGAAATTAAGATTAAACAAATAGAATATTTTGACAGTTTCTCCCAGCAAATCTATACATATTTGAATTTCTGATTCATCCATGATAGACGTCTTCTCAAAATAAATTCTTAAGAGTTGATCTCTTACTTGGGTTCTAACAAAATATAGAACTATATCCCTTGGTATCTTTTTCTGTCTAGCTACTCTTGAGTTAATGTGATGCATCTTATCAATCTCAAAATGGAATTCGTCCTGATCTCTTTCCATAAATTCAGCCACTAATGGTGTTACTTTTAAATAGGTTTTCATCTTTTTGTTCACTCAGTCCTCTGATTTTTAGATATCTTTCTCTTGTCTTTTGTTCAGTCTTTATTCTCTCTTCTATCTCTTTGCTCTGATTTTTCTTTAGATGTTGAATTTCAATTAGTTATTCTTCATTTTGTTTTTCTAATATATTTATCTTTGAATTTACTTTGCTAGTTCCGCTGTTAATTTTTCTACCACATTTACCACTTCTTTGACCTCTGTTTTTATGTCTTTTAAATCTTGTTTCAATTCAGCCTTGTCTCTTTTCATTTCTGATCTTATTTTTTTAATTTCCTCTAAAATCATCAAATTTGTATCTAGCATTTTATTTGTTTCTAGTGAGGGTCTTCTCTGTTGTTGTGTTTGATTTTGTGCTTGCATTTTTGTATCCTGTAGCCTTGTTAATGCAGCCATCCACCAAACTCTAATATCTTTCTACTATATACAGAGTAACACAACTATCAGAAATGTAATATCTTTCCACTATTCCTCTCTCTCCTTTAAATGAGATTACTTCTACATCTGGCTTTTATAACCTTAATTCTTGACAAATTTATAATTAAAGCATTTAAGGAACTTAATGCATAAATATATCAATTTGTATGTTTGAGTTAGAAAGAAGATACTTTATAAAGAAAAAGCAAACAATTTTATCTCTGATTATAGCAGTAAGTCTCACATATATTAATGCATTGCTAATGCTTTCTATACTTCAATATTGTATTATTATTCCATGATTTATTAAACTGATTATAAAATCAATATGTTGTTTCAGTGTTGACTGAGTGAGCTTAGCTTTTTAATCCATCCTATATATACAGGTTAATCAGTTTACTGCATAGATCAGGGGTAAGCAACCTTTTTGAGCTGGAGGCTGAGTTGCTGTCCTTCAGACAATTTGGGGGTCTAAGCACCAAAAATAAATAAATGAATAAATAAATATATTTTTTAAAAAAAATAAAATAATAAAAAAATGCATGAACACTCTCTCAGCCATGGCAAAGCCATGGCAAAACCCCTGTGGAGATTTTGCCAAGAAAACCCCAAGAACAAGTAATAACAACAATAATCAATATCATCATGGCAGGGGGTGGCGGTGGCAGTGGGCGGCAGTGGCAGGATCAGCCTGTGGCTGGTCCAAAGGCCTCGGGGGGCCACGTCCAGCCCCCGGGCCTTAGGTTTCCTACCCCTGGCATAAATAATATAAGATAATGTATAGAAATTATAATCATACCATTCAACACTAGCATTCACTTTTTCAGTGTCAGAAGTCACAACATTTAAGATTCTTAAAATATCAAGTCTTAGAAATAACTCAAAATACTATAGCCTTCTATCCTTGTTCAAATATCCAGTAATGCAATAATCCAATTTCAAATCAAAGCATTCAAATTTTGAGGATTAATGTCCAGTTTCCCTTTATTGCATCTAATATTTATTTATCTAAATCAAAGCATTTGATTTACCAAGCAGTTTTGTTCCTTTATAGTTGTTTCACTGGAATTGTTGTTAATGTTCATTTATTTAGGATTACTTTTATTTAAATTCAAATCATGTTGGGTTCCAAATCTCAGAGATCTGCCCCTTGCCCTTGCCAATCCAGAGGTTGAATGTGATCTTTTGCTTGGGTTTTTTTTATAAATATTATATAGATGTTAAAATTGGACTATTTCAGAGTTTGATATTTAGTGATGGTTTTTTATATAATCAGCTCCATCTTTAAAAAATCAAACAAGGATTGATGCAGTAGATATTTTAAATTCAAAAGTCTATTTTATTCAAAGATATCCACCTGGTTTTTCCCCCTGTTTGTGTCTCCACCACTTGTTATTTCATTAGCTTGTTGTTTCCTTTATTTTCATTGAGTTCTTTACTTCAGCAGCAATGCTGTTCTCTGAATTTATCGGGCAACTCTGCCTGATGATGTTGTACTTTTACTCCTGACTTTCTGCTCTCTGATGTAGAGTTGCCCCGCATAAGCACTGTCTCTCCAACAAGTCTCCTTACTCTCCTTTTTCTCCACTCAAAAATCTCTCAAAAAGAGGAAAGACTATACTCCATAGATGAAAATCTTGAGAGAAAGGGAAATTAATTATAAATGGGAATACCTGGAAGCAATATCCTTCAGTTTTGAACAGAAAAGATACAAAATCAACTGAAATGGAAAAATGGAAGACATGATGAAAATTATTGAAAGACACTCTCAAAAAGATTATGTCTATGAAACAAATGAAGGGACATGTTTAAAGGATGATGAAATAAGCACAAAAGCTGACTATAAAAAGGGACACAAAAATAATGCAAGAAAAGAGTGGATTATGGAAAAGAGAAAGAAATACTCGAGAACAAAGGAGCCACAATTGCATTCATCAGATGAAAGTAGTGAAAGATTAGATAGGAAAAAGAGAAAGAAAATAAAAATAAGTAAGAGAGAACTAGAAGACAGAAGTTCAGAAGGAGAGGAAGAAGGAGAGGGGCAAGGTAAACAGGAAGATGATGCTTAAGAATACACATTTCATTACCTGGAATGTGAAAGGACTCAATTATCCCCTAAAAAGAAAGAAAGTTTTTCATTATTTGGGAAAAACTAAAGCTGAGATAATCTGTCTTCAGGAAACTCATATATGCAATAAAGATGTAAGATTATTAAGAAATCGTAAATTGGGATCTCTTTTTGTCTCCACTTCTGAGAAAAGAAAGAAAGGTGTGGCTATCTACATAAAGGTTACTATAGAGCAGGGGTAGGCAACCTTTCCCCTTTAAGGACCGAGGGACTTCAGCTCCCAGAATCCCAGGAGCTATTGGCCAACATGGGACTATTGGCCAACATGACTGAGGATTCTGGGAGCTGAAGTTCCTCAGTTCTTAAAGGAGAAAGGTTGCTTACCCCTGCTATAGAGGCTAAAGAACTATTTGTGGAAAAGAATGATTATTTTATTAGTTTAGAAATGAAATGGGAGAACTTACCTTTTCTTCTCATAGGTGTATATGTCCTTTAGAAAACAAAAGTAATTTTTTGATAAATTGTTAGCCAGAATAATGGAGTTCCCACATGATAATATGGGAATATGTTGGGAGATTGGAATGGGGTGATACACCCACTGATTGATAAAATGTTAAAGGAAAACAAAAACAGACACAAGGTAAACTTCCCAAATCATTTTTTATCATGACAGAGGACTTAGCAGTGGAGGATGCTTGGAGACACAAATACGGGAAAATGAGAGATCACACTTTTTATTTCACCTCTTAAAAACAAACTAATAACAAATTGATACTAAACAAATCAACAGTCAAACCTACCTTCTCTTCTAGTAGATAAACATCTGGTATTTAAACAAAACCTATTATAGCTATCTCTTCTTTCTTTCTTATCTTTTGAATTCCCTTTGTTCAAACCTTTCTATCCTACCTTTAACTTTCTTACATTGTTCCTTCCCAATCCTTCCTCCTTCCATTCCTTCCTTTAACTGTACTACTTATTATTTATATCTGATCTTCTCCTCCTACTTACTCTAACCTTCTACTACTTACTTAACCCTCTTATGCCAGTATTCATTCATATCTTGACTGTTAATTAAAATTAAACAATACTGTATTAACAACTAAAACAACAGACAAAACATTTAATTTAACTTCCTCACTACCACTTCTATTTTCTAAACATATGTGTTGACTTCTTAGAAAGTTTTTTATCACCCCCTATTTTTTTCCTATTTCCCCTTTTCATATTAACTCATGTTCTTGACTTTATTCTCCACTAAAATCTAATGTACTATAACCTTCAATTATTTCTACTTTGTCCATAAATCTTTTATATTGTCATCATTGGCTTCATTCTATCATAGATCTCTAATTCATTTTCACCATTGCAATATCTCTCTATTGCTTTCTTATAAATTCAACAAAAAATTTAAAAAAAGTAAGAAAGAAAGAAGGTTATATTACAAAAAGCTAAAGAAACCTTACATAATTTTTTTCAGGGATAATAAGACAGAACAGAAGGATATAAACATAGTCTGGGAAACCAGTAAAGCTGTGATACAAGGTTTCTTTATTAAACAAAGTTATGAAAAAAAAAAAGTGAGGAGAAACATCAAAAAATACATGAGCAGCTAAAGATATTAGAGAATCAACTAAAAAAAATTCCTGGAAATAAGAAAATAAGGGCACAGATAAAGATGTGTCAAAAACAAATTTCCTCGATGCTAACTGAAGAAATGGAAAAGAAATTAAAATTTATTAAACAGAAGCAATTTGAATTTACAAATAAACCAAGTAAATGGTTGGCACTGAAACTGAAGGAAGAAAAAAATAAGAAGTTGATTATGAAGATAAAAGACAAAGAAACTGTTTATACTAAGCAAGATGAGATTAAAAAAATGTTTCTTCAACTATTTTAATAAAATATTTTGGGGAGAAACAATGGCAGAAAAGGAACAAACAAAATATGTAGAAAGCCAAAAAATTAAGGGTTTAAATAATGGTGATATAAACAAATTAAATAAGAAAATAACAATTACAGAGATAAAAGATGTAATTAAAGAGATGAAACTGTCAAAATTGCCAGGGCCTGATGGATTAAGCACAATATATTATAAAAGTTTTAGTGAAATATTAATATCTGAGCTACAATTAATCATGAATAGAGTGAAAGATGGGACAATACTGGATTTGTGGAAATCAGCTAATATAGCACTGATTTTAAAGGAAGACAAAGACGCACTAGAGATGGGGAGTTATCTCCCAATATCGGTATTAAATACTATTATAAGATTTTTACCAGTATTTTGGCAAAAAGAATCAAAAAGCTTTAATTGAATATATACATCTTGACCAAAGAGGTTTTCTTCCAGGAAGACAAATTAAGGACAACACTAGAAATTTATTAGATGTTATTAAATTTTATCATAGAAAACCCAACAAACAGATTGCAATGATATTTCTCGACACCAAAAAAGTGTTTGACAATTTAAGCTGGGATTTTATGTTGAAAATAATAGAGAGAATATCTGGAGAACAGAACATCATCACATTCTACCAATAGGACAGGACTGGAAAAGGAGGAAAGGAAGGCAGTGAGAAAAGATTTGGCTTTTAACAAGTGGGGAGGGGAATAGTTATTAGGGAAAGGATTTAAAAATTTCTTGCCGTTACATAGGAAATCAAACTGAAATGTCCACCCCTTCTCCTCAATCACATTTCCCCATTCACAGCAAACCCACTATCCCAAAAATTGTCAGTGAAGAGGAATTTATCTTTTGCACTGCAAGATGCCTAAATTAGCGCTCCTTTCACAAGTCAGCGAAAGTGTGCTGCAAAAGGCTGCGGTGCACTTTCGTTGACTTTTCCACCCAGTGCGTGGAAAGGCTGCGGCAGGAGGTCCTGCTCGGAGTGCCGGCCGTGCGGAGGGCCAGCTGCTCCGAGGATGACCTCGGGAGGGGGTTGGGGCGCCGAGTGTGCGGCTGCCCCTCCCCTTCCCTGGGCTGAAGACGGCCTTTTAAGTTGTCTGCTTAGGCCCTAAGATGGGATGCAGATGAGTGGCCCTGGGCTGCCCTGGGAAGCGGAGGATCAAGGCCAAGACTACTGGACAGCGCAGCCTCAATCCTCCCTTTTTCCAGCCCAGAAAGGAGTGGCAAAACTCCACTCCTTTCAGAGCAGGCAAAGGCCACTCTAAGAGCCGCTGTACAGTTCTTTGGTGCCCCTTCTGGTGCAGCGTGTCAAAAGGCTGTGCTGGAAGGATGTCCTGATGCCTTGCACTGTGTGTAATGGCGCGTGACATCAGGACGTCTTCGGGGAGTGGTTGAGGTGACTGATGTGTGGCTGCCCCTCCCCATCCTTGCCTCCAGGATGGTTGAAAGGGCCCATCTGTAGAGGCCCTGAGACATTTACACCTCCCTCAATATCTTACTGAAACACCTCTGAAGTCGCTCTGCACAGCCATTCTTGCTTGATGGGGAGCAGGCAGGATCTCAGATTGTTGGATGCAATTTGAGTTTCCCATGGTGTTAATCTTTTTAAAGGGAAACAAAAATATGCAAGTATGAAAGTTAAACTTGTAAGAGTTCAGCTTTCATAAGCAGAAACAGAAAAAGTGTGGGGTAGATTATTTATTCTAAATCTGCCTTCCTAAAGAATAAAGACTTACTGCTGACTACAATTACTAGCAGTTTAGAATCTTCACAGAGAGAGATGTTTAACTGCCTCCAAGATTTAGTGAGCAAAGTCACATGATAGTTAGAATGAGAGAGGGAGGGAGTCCCTATCTATATTATGAGGGAAAAGAGAATGTAAATATAAAATTTCCAACACAGATGCATCTGACTATATCCCCACAGACAAAGGTGACATGATTGCAGCAGAGCTGAGACCTCTGGATGGGGAGCAGGCAGGATCTCAGTGCTGATGGTATCATTTTCTGTCTGGCTAATAGGAACATAGCCAGATACATCTGTTATCCTGCCTTCTCACCATAAAGCAGGGAATGGTCATGTAGGCTGGAAAAAGCTTTTCCATAAGGGATGTGCCTTGAGAGTGAGAGATGAAGAATATGAACACCAAACCTCACAGTCTCTATAAAAGGTCATCAGCACATATAAGGCAAACCTATATATACAGATGTTACTAATAGGATTCTGGCCATAGCATTATTTAGAAGGAAGCTCTGAATAGATGTCTAAAACCATTAAGTGCATCTACTCTGTAAAAATAATGCAGTTTGATACCACTTTAAATGCCATGGCTCCATCCTACAGAATCCTGGAAATTTTAGTTTAGTGAGACACCAGAACACATTAACAGAGAAGGCTAAAGACCTTATGAAACTACAAATTCCATGATTTAATAGGATAGAGCTACACCACTTAAAGAGGCATCAAACTGCATCATTTCTAAAGTGTAGATTCCTTTAAGATAGTGTAAAATAATTTATATGACTGTAAATGAGAAGTAACACCAGTTTCAATCCTTAGTCATCACCACTTATTGTTATGATGATTGGTTTTGATATCAAGACCCCCTTTAGGTCCCTGTCATAGGCCTATGCTGAAAGATGCCTATATCGCCATGAGCTCAAAGCTGAGCCTCACGTAGGCACTCCAAACATCTATATTTACAACCACTTGCAGATCAAAAAGGACAGGCTTAGCTGTAAAGCAGGATATTGACACCTAGAAGATTTATGAATGCCAGCCAGGATGTGTACGGCTGAAAAGTGAGATAACATCAACATCCAATCTCCCCTCTTTTGGAAATTGTCTACTTCAAAGCATAGCAAGCGGAATCCTTTGATCTACAATAGCAACTCTTTTACTCAGCCTAGTCTTAAGGGTATAAATGCTTCCCAAAATCTCAGGAAAGTGGGGGGTCTGGATAGATTTCATGATGCCTGTGCCATTGTTATCTCTAACTAGAGTCTCCAGCTCTATTCACTGTCCTTTCCCTTTTCATAATGGTTGAGTCTATTTATCTTCATTCATCATTGGAGCAGCCTCCTTTCAGGTAATAATCACCATTAGAAAGCTTTATGTGTCCTATCCAAGCTAACTACTTTACTCCTGAGTTTTTGTGTGTATGAATGTTAGGGCGTTTTTGTATGTTTGATCCTCTGTATATGTGTGTGCTTGCTTATTAATTTATTTTTTCTCTCTTAATAAAAATACTATTCTTTTGGACAAATGCTGTCCATACAGGAACTATTCCCTCTAGCCCCCTGCATACAATGGGTTTAGATCATTTTTATTATTTTTGAGCTAATTATAAATTCCCCAAGATAAAGTTCTTATTACAGTATATAAGTGCTCTAAAACCCAGGGCAGGTGTGGCTTGAAGATAGTGGTTTGTAGAGTGAGTTGGTGTGTTGTTTGTAGAGAGTGAATTACTGTATATCAGACAATGAATGTTGGAGAGAGTTACAGAAGAGTTTGTATATAACTACTACACACTGCAACAAGTGATAAAAACCTCCAAGGACTTTTGGAAGAATCCAACTGTGTCTGTGCATCATTCAAGGTTGGTCAATGCAATATTGTCAAATACTACTAACTAAGTTTGTGCTTCTGCACTCTGCTGTATTAATAGCTACTGTTGAGGTCAAGCACCTCAAATAGTGCTCACAGTTGGCTTCTCTAGTAAGCCTAGCTTTTGCTTTTGTCACTGCACATCCAGCAATGGATTGGAAATAAAACAGCAGTGGACAACACATGTTCCTTGGACCACATTGTCCTTCACCTTGTTTTATAACCCTGCCACCTTCCTTGCAACCACTACTGCTGAATTTGGCAATGTCCTCTATGCTGCCGAAGTTTGATAATGCAGTGTACAAGTGTCAGGGGGAAGAGCCTGCTTACTGTATTTTAGCTTTGAATCAATGTATGGGGACAGCCAGGGATACAAATCTTCATAAATTTCATTCTCACAGGCAAGACCTACAAATTTTAACAGGTTTTTCTCCACATTGAAATATAGTTGTCAAAAGTTTACTAGGATTTCCTGACACTCAAAAAATCTGGCTGCTTTGTTGTTGTTTTGCTTGTATTCTGAATATTTTTCCACCACTAGCAGAGAACATGAATTTTCTTTTAAAGCAGAGTTGCACTTCTGTAAATGTGCAGAAGTAAACATTTGTTTCAGAAGAAGCTTCATGTTTTCTGTGTCTTGTATTTGGAGTAAATGGAGGCTTTTATTGACATTCCTCACAGTACCAGCACAATGCAGTCCTTTAATGTTGGAAAAGGAAATGATGCATGAACCCACAAAAGTTGCTGGACATTAAGGGGACATACAGACAGCCCCTAAGGGGAGGTTCTGTGCCACCCCTGGGAGTGCCAAATCGCGACTGCAGCAACCACACACTGGAGCCCCGATCTGGCTTTTTGCCACTCCAAAAAGAGCTGGCAAATACCACTCCTTTTTGGAGCAGGAAAAATCCACCCTTAGCGCTGCCACCATAGCTCTTTTGTGCCCTTTGATGCAGCGTGTCTACACGCTGCACCAATGGAGCACTCTAATGGCACACGTCAAGCAGTGGAGCACATGGCATGATGGCAGTGTTGGGGTAGAGTTGGAGTGGAGGGCGCGTGGTCACCCCACCCCAGCTCCACCCCCAGGCTTGCCCTTTTGGCCAGTCTGCAAAGACTCATTATGAACAAAGTGGACCTTTTGGGGAAGATTGTTTTTATTGTTGCTGCTATTATTTGATGTGACCCATGACTAAAAGTCCTTAAATCACAATTTTCAGCTGCCCTGCTCAGGTCCTGTAAACTCAGGGCTGTTGCTTCCTAGATTGAAACAATCCACTTGTAGTGTATGAAGAACAAATTATAAGAAAAGCAGGCTTGGACACAGAAAAAGGAGGAGTGAAAATAGGAGAAAGGAATGTCAACAATCTAAGATATGCAGATGACACCATAATAGTAGCAGAAAACCTCACAGACCTGGAACATCTACTGAGGATGATCAAAGAAGAAAGTGCTAAGGCAGGCTTAATGTTGAACATAAAGAAGACAAAAATAATGACCACTGCAGACCTTTACAAGTTCAACCTATACAATGAAGAAATAGAAATAGAAAAAGAATTCTCATACCTGGGATCAAGCATTGATAGAAATGGGTACTGCAGTCAGGAAATCAGAAGAGGATGGAGGGAAATACCTGTTGGCAAGCTGACCAGGTGTTAGGTATTTCACCTGTTCTTAATGGAGATATATCCCTTCTCAAATGCTCTAGTTGTTTCTTCATTGACTTTGTATCTCTGACTATCATCTGGCATCACCTTTCTCTTGTAAACCCATTTGCAACCAATCTCTGATTACCATCTGGCATCACCAATCTCTTGTAAACCCATTTGCTCCATAGCAGACAACCATTTCTCCCTTTCCTCATCAGGAAAACTCTACAAATCTTTGTAATTTTTTGGTTCATCAACCACAACTGTACAAACTCTAGCTTCTTGTAGTACAAAATGATCTGGTTGTTTTCTGACCTGTTGTGTTCATCTTGGAATGAAAACTTTTGTTTTACCTCCCTCATCTTCAGTGTCAGAACTTGTGTGAGGATCCCTATCCCTGTATCTCTTTGTCTCAGACATGCTGGATGTAGTTGGTCATGTTTGTGTTGACTGATCTGATGTACTAGATTCACTATCTGAAGAAGCTGACTCCTGTTTCACCACCCCTCCATTTCTGGTAGGTGTTACTAACTCCCCCAGTTTCACTCTGTAGTATTTGAGGACTTTGAAGCTACTGATGCCTGTTTTCATTGTCCTGCTTCAAATCTCTGGCACTGGCTTTCTTCAAGAACTCTAGAAGCCACTAGTTCCATAGTAATCTGTGCTTCAGGCATTCCTTGCAAACCATGCAAGATGTTATCATAACTAGATGCAAGAGACTCCAGAAGGATAAATGCCTTCTGAAGTTGAGGAATTTCCACTCTTCTCATTTGTACTTGGTTAAATAAGTTCCTCATCACTTCCAGATGTTGTTCTGGAGATTGACCTTTCTCCATTTTCTGCCCATACAGTCTCTTGCACCACATCATTTTGACTAAGCTGAAGCAGACTGGTGAATGTCCCTCAGAGAATCCCAAATGTCTTTAGCCAAAGTTTTCTCCCTCACATAATTTAGTTGTCCTTCTGATAAGATGAGATTTAAGGTGGCACAGGTGTGCTCATTTCTCTCTACATCTGCTGGATTGGGCACCTGTGGAAGACCATCTCGGACTATCGTCCAAAGATTTTCCCTCACCAGTAGCGATTTCGCATATATGCTCCAGGAGGGATAATTCTGGTCTGTGAGTTTTGAAAACTTCACTGCTTCCATTGTGACTCACACTTGTTGCACAAAATAGTCTTTTAGCAGCTTTCCACCCTCCAGTCTCTTTGAAGAAAAACTTTCTTTTTAAAAAATGCTCAGGCCATAACTTAGTTCTTTAAAAAAAAACTTTGCATTCAGCCAAATGGCCAGACACCTTCTTGAAACCATACAGAAATGCATTGATCTACTCACGGCTGATGAATTCCAGAAGCCATGCCTCCCCCAGCACACTCCTCCACATCCTTTCCATGCTGCTGAAGACATGTCTGAGATGCCATAAATCAGCTCTCTCAAGAGGCAAAAATCTCTTCCTGGGCCCCATAACCTTTGCTGGTTATTTGGCTGTGGTGTAATTGAAATACAGCAGAGCTCAGGAAACCAGCTTCCTTCATCAGCCTTCCCATGCTGAAAGCATGCAGACAAATCATGTAGATATAAAGTAGAACTTTATTGTTCCATAAAAAAAATAAAAAAGCAAAGAAAACATACAGACCACCATAAGATCACATCTTGCTGATGTGGTAGAAAAGAAAAGTTACAGATCCATGGTTCCATATCCAGGAGTTACATTGTAAAACATTATAAGCATACTAAAACCCAGAAACTATAACTCCATAATTAAAAACCACTGCCGAACACACACGCACACACACAATGCATGAAATATAAACATTCTAGACAAAGAGATCTCTAGGCCCATCCCCTACTCCACCTTCTAGGTGTTAACCTTATGCTGATTGGATAATGCCTGTATGATGTGTTTTAACCCAGCCCCTTGCTGTCCATCATCCACTCATGTGACTCCTTTCCCATGATCTAAAATTGTTTGGATTTTGTTATCTGTTTCCCAGCTAAATCTGTTCATGTTATGACTTCTGGGCTGAGTTCTCTTTGTTTCTCTAGGTGCTGTTCTCATGAGGAAAATTCCACACACACATCTTTATATTTCACCTTTGACTGTATAACCCATCCATATTGCAACAATCCCCTCTGAAATGTACAGATGTGTGAGGCACTCTATTTTCTGTTCTGAAACTATCTTTGCACAATGGCTAGTCCTGTACACTTAAGGTGACATTCCGAGTAGATGTGACATCTGGTCATGTCTGTTAATTGTCAATGGGTTTGTCAAAATGTCTGCTAAATTATGCCTTGTTTCTATATACTGTAGATGCCCAACTCCTTTTTGTACCAATTCTCTGACATCCCTCCTCTTCAATAGTGGTGTCATCACATGGGAATGTTCCTGGACCAAGCACTATTTTTAGACAGTGATGTGAAAGTCTGGATCAAGATTTTTTAAAAAATAAATTTTTAACTGCATGATTTCCTGGAAAAAAATAAACAAACTAGCCATGGTCACTCATGCCACAAGCCACATTCTGACTCACCTAATGTAACATATTTTGTGAGGGGCTCTCTCTGAAGGGTGTTCAGAAGCAATCTGCAACTGCCAGAATGTTAAGTGGTGCCAGGTGAATAGAGTATCTTATTTCAAGACTGCATCATCTTTATTGGCTGCCAGTTTGTTTCTGAGACCAGTTCAACTGCTGGCTCCCTGCGTGGTTTACAATGTGTAAGCTAATTGCCCCAACAAGCTGGGTACTCATTTTAGTGACCTGCAGAAGGATGCAAGGCTGAGTGGACCTTGGAGCCCCTTGAACCAAACTCACAACCTTTTGGTTTCCAGTAGAGGCATTAATCACTGCGCCACCAGGGCAAATAATTGATCTATAATGGAAACTCAGCAATATGTACAATGTGATTCAATGAAGCATGGAAGTTACTTGTTATAAATAACTCGGCAGTTGTAATACATTCACTTTTGCAGAAACTAGGATATTACTTTAATAGTAACATAATGATGGGTACAACCATTCTTTCTGCAGTGTAACTCTAACTTTATAGGGTGCATGTACAGTGTAGAAAGTATGCACTTTGACACCATTTTAACTGCCATGGCTCCATCCCAATGAATCCTGGGATTTGTAGTTTTGTGAAGCACCAGCACTCTTTGGCAGAGAAGATAAAGATTTTATAAAGCTATAAATCCCAGGATTCCATAGGACGATACTACAGCACTTAAAATGGTGTCAAACTGCATTATTTCTACACTGTAGATGCACCCATAGTTAACTTTTATAACCACAAGAGATATATGAAAACAGGCCATCAGTTTATAGCATTCAGATGCTGTTAAATGACATACACCCCTCCCCCAATATTCTAGTTACTTTTGAGAAACAAGGAAAGAAAGAAAGAATACATCTTTTAAAAAAAAAACAAACAAATTGTGGCTGGCATCCTGTTCAGCAGTTAAAAGATCATAAACAGGATTTACAATCTCATAACTGTTGTGGATTCACATTTCTATTCATTAACAACCAAATGTGACCCCTCCCCGCCAACCTAATATTTCAGCATGATAGCAGTCAAATGGTCTCTGTGGTGCTGCAGCTTGGGATACTGGGAAATGGCATTTACTGGTGTCAAGCAGTTGCAACAAGACTCTGAGGAGTTTCTCCAGCTGCTTGTTCTGGTTGTGTCCCATGACTAGGAGAGTGCTGCAGACATAATTTCCCAGTATTCATATTTGCAGCACCTCAGAAACCCTTTGGTTGGGATGGTGCCAGGATGAAATGATAAATTTTGGGAGGGCTGGCACTATCAGACATAACTATGAAGAAGCTCCATTACTGCAACTACATCTGATGGTGTAGGATCTTGGACTATAACTTGATTAGCAATTAACTATCTTGGGGATGAGGAATTCTATCTGTAACTAAGGACTTTTTAGAGGTAGCTTCCCAACTTCTGCAATTCCAGTTGCTCAGAACAAATGGCCACCTCTGCTTTTTTGCATCACCTACTATCCTATCTCACATTATGGAAGAGCACAACAGCATTGCATACCTTTCCATCTTCCTCAGAGAGCCATTCAATCACCTGTCTTTTTCTGAAGGCACAAGAATTAATTACCAAAGTCGAACCCATTATTGGAACTTGCCATGACTATAAATTCCTTTTACTGTAGACTCTGCTTTTGGCTTTGTCAACATCACTCAATCGACATTAACCAAAGCATCGCTTCCCCTCACTGATAGACAGTAACCTCTTCTGAAGGGCAGACATTTTCTGAGGGGGAATTGGTAAACAAGCAAAGAATAGTAATAAAAATGTTGTAAACAGAGAGACACTTGGAGAGGTATTTGCTATCCATTTAAAATTTTAAATCTATGAAAAATGACTGTTTAAAATTGATGCTATTTTTGCCAGTAGAAAACAGGATGGAGACTAAATTGGGAGCACCAGCTAAATATTAAAAGTAAGATCCATTATGTGATTTGTTTGAAAAGGTTTTCTGGTGAAAGATTAAATAGAAAGGTGAAATGTGGTGGACAAGTTGGAGAAGACAGATTTTAATCTTGTTTTGAGGCTGTTTTTCTTCATCTGTAATGACAGCTGGTTGTGGCTCAGTCACTGGGGACATAGCAGATTTCTTTAAAAGCTTCCAGCAAAAAATGATGCCTGAAACATGTATTGGAAAGATGCCCAGCAGAGGTGATCCCTTCACCTCTATATTGTGTTCAGTTTGGTTTTGTAGATTTACTTTTTCATGAAATGCCCTTCATTGCTCACTCAGGCTGCAGTAGTTAATGGCTCTGGAAGATAAGATGGAAGCATTCTTTTTCTAAAGTAACTGAATGAATGTGATAAATGAGGTAACTAAACAGACTCAACTTTCTTCTTTCCAATATATTACACCTACTGTTATGTCTTTCCTGTGAAATCCAATGGTCCAGAGTTCATTAGTGTTAATAAACCATCTTACACATACACACAGGAAACAATGAGAACAATTTTTCAGTGATGTGTGTAGAACCTTACATATAATTTTGCGGGTTGTCAGTAATTGTGGCAGAAGTTGAAGGAAGTTTCAGGAAGTTTTAGCTCTCCTAAGAAAAATACAAATATTCAACAAAGGGGCAAGAGCATTTAAAACACTGAACCGTTTTGGGCCAGAACAAATCGGCAAGAAGGGGCGGCTTGAAGCTGTCCCCATCCAAAATGCCTTGGGACTGTGGCAAACACATGCCATGGTTCCAAATGTACCCTCTGCCGGTGGCCCAAATAGGATTTGAAAAGATCCGCCCCTATTTGGGCAGGGTTGGGATGCCTCAGGTGGTCCCAGCAGAACTTCTGGGATCTCCAGTGATGTGTGGCATCAAAACACTGTGCCACTGGAGTGTCTTGTAGCTGCCTCCATGTGGTTGGCACAGCAGCTTCCAGGTGGCTAGAGGGCATGTGGTGTTAAAACACCAAGCCCTCAAACCACTCAGAAGCCAGCTTTTGCAACCAGTCTGTTCCGTCCCTTTGTCTACTGAATATGAACTTGCTAGAGAATTTACCAATAAGAAGCTGATTCATGATTTTGCCATGAAAAAGGTCAGAAAAATGAAAATTTAAACTTCATAGGCCTTAATGTTTATGGGCACAAGGATTTACTGAATAACAAAATGAAGATATTAACAGAATTTCCCTTTATTAATTACCAAATATATATATTAAATTTCAGTACCTTCTCTAATCCAAGCAAATGACTTTAATTGTTACTACATATGCCAAAAGTTTCCAGGTAGAAAAAACAATTCCACTCTTGTTGTTCTTGCTGTTTTTTGCTTTTTTTTTTTTGGTTTGGTTTTTTTTTTGTTTTGTTTTTTGGTTGTTGTTGTTTAAGAAGAACCTCAAATTTAAATCCACCCTGCAGGATATAGAGTTTAAACTGCTACATTTATACAAATAATATCACTGCCTTCAAAAGAACCTACCATGTGACACTGTTATTTATGAT
Organism: Phrynosoma platyrhinos; assembly: GCA_020142125.1. Taxonomy (NCBI): domain Eukaryota; kingdom Metazoa; phylum Chordata; class Lepidosauria; order Squamata; family Phrynosomatidae; genus Phrynosoma; species Phrynosoma platyrhinos. Next base: position 2,824,148 of record JAIPUX010001880.1, on the reverse strand, counting down.
TGTCATTAATGTTAGTCAGTAATGGCAACCTCGCAGTACTCAAGGTGTGGGAATCAGATCACTGATTAGCTTCCTACAGCAATTTTTGCCTCCTAATTTCTCTCTCTCATGCTTTTAGATAACTTTATCTGATGCAGCAAACGGCTGTTGGAAAGATATCCGTATTTTGAGATGGACAAACTACAGTCAACACTATTAAATTAATCTGTTGCATTGATCAAGTAGCTCTTCAGCATCTTGAAAGAGTTCTTGTTTCTTTTCCTCAAAAAAAAAAGACATATGTTTTTTGTGTGATAAAGCCCATCGCTTTGTGAATACACACCATTTCTTCCTTTATTAAAACAAATATCTGCCCATATCATGATACACAGATCAACAATCCAAACCTGTAATGTGTTTGTACTCACATTGATAGATTGACTTTATATTTTATCACTACCATTCCTTGCCCAAGTAGATCTCAAGACATTTTTGTTGTATATAGAAAATTTCTAAATGGAGTTCATGTATCCTTGAGAATTTGCTCTTATACAACAAAGAAAAGAGGAGGAAGGAATTGTAATATGGCTTATGTAGTTGTATGTTACACGTCTTTTTAAGGACAGTAGAATTGTGCAGCCTGGCTCACATCCATCTGCACTGTCTCTCTTCACCCATCAGTACTTAGAGCATGAAGGGATAAACCCTGTAGGATGCTCATGTCTTTTTTCGGAATGGCTGAAGATACTGGCAATGAGTTGGATAAAAATCTAGGCCGTGATTGTGTTATCAACCTACACTGAATATTTGGTCTATGTTGCAGCAATAGTGTGGTGTCAGTGGGGATAAAAGCTGAAGATACATCATCACAGAAGGAAGTAAGGCAGTTTCTTTAAGGTTATTGTCAAGAAAGGAAGGTATTTGGCTCAAAACAGCCTGTTTTTCCATTCTTCGGAGTGCAGGATGTTCTTTGGAGTGCAGGAAGTTAAAAACCCCTGAGAAGGCTGACTTAAAAAAAATGCTTGAGCATGACAGCACATCAAGAAGAGACAAGTCTTCTCAAAAAAAAAAAAAAAAAAAACTCACGCAATCTGCAAAGCCATAATTATGAACTGGATAAAAATAAAACAGCACTTCTATTGGGGACTCCCGAGCTGGATTTCCCTCACAAAGCTTTTTTCATAGGACAAACCTCAATTTTTGGCTAAAATATGATGACATTCTATAAAAAAAAACCTGATCAGAACACATTTAAACCTAAGCTGTTAGAAGAACTCAAAGACCTGAGAATTAACCAACACTGTTTCCTATATAAATAGCTATCCAATAGACTTAAATCAGATATGAAACTAGAATGTTTTAAGACCAAAAAAAAAGTGAAAAATGAGTTGAACAAGCTGCTAACTAGAAAAAAAAAGGAACTTCTAAATTCTACAAAATATTATTGGAAAGACAGTTTGAGCAGGAGATAATCAAAGTTTCCATGACATTATGGGCAAAAGACCTAGCCCATGAAATAATGCTAGAAAAAAGACCTGGAAATTCACAGAAAGCCAACATCTGAGAGAAAATTTTCAGAAGATGAGATTTAGTTGGTACTTTACCCCTAAAAGAATGGCAAAAATATACAAAAATACCACCAACAGATGCTGGAAATCTCATAAAGCAAAAAATAGTTTTATCATGTTTGGTGGAAATGCATGAAAGTTAAAAAATTCTGGAAACATATACACAACTGTATTTGTAATATGTTAATCATACATTTCAGTATGCCTCCAGAAATTTACATGTTGAACATGATTAATTGTTAAGTTTAGATGGGACATAGAGTCAATGTTAAAATGTTGAAATGT
>JAIPUX010001880.1:2803974-2817277 GCA_020142125.1 Phrynosoma platyrhinos | reverse complement strand
TCTACCTTTCACGCAGCATTGTATCTTTAGATTGACCTTGCCCCACTTCTCCTGGCAAAGTTGCTGTGAGTTTTTGCTGTGGACTATATGTCAGAGGAATAGCCATGTCAGGGCACCTCTTGATACTACTTTTCTGTTGTTCTTACTATTATTATTATTATCCATTACTTTCTGATGTGTCACCTTACTTATATCAGTTATACACATATGCATTTGGTCTGTTGGCTGATAATTTTTCTTAGCTATTGGGTCTGTCATCCTGTTCATCAGGCATGATTTGTAATGGCACCTAAAAAGGGTACAGGGAGGCCGAAAGCTAAAGGACTGGTTAAGCCTTCTAAACGCCCAGTAGTACAACTGTCTTCCTCTAGTGATGAGTCTGCTGATAAGAAGATAGATTAGATGTTTGCTAGAATTAGGGTGCCTGCAGTGGCCCGCAGTGGCCACTTCCCCCTTCTTCTTGGTTTTCTCAACCTCAGAGGGCTTCTAAGCATTCTAAGCACACTAGGATCCATGAAGAGATGAAAGCTTATGTTTTTGCCTTAGAACAGGTGCAGTCTGGCCCTGAGACAACTTCAGTTCCAGCTGTTCAGCCCCCTGCAGGCCAAAAAGTCCCTTCCCAGGCTGAACCTGAGGAGGCAATTCAATCACTGATAGTGTTACTTGAGTCACTTATGCAAGTGAACCTTCTTTGGGAAACCTTGGGGTTTCCAGCCCATATGCAGACACATACAACTCCATGGGATGGTATCAAGGGGGGAATGGCAGCTTTGGGACTGCCACTGTAATCTGGTTGGCCAGTCTCCCAGGACACATGGGGCCAGTGGCCTGGATCCCCATTTTCTCCTATTCCCTCTCTCTGGTCACCTGTTGATACATGCTGGAGCTTTCCTCAGCATCAATTTGGTTATGTAGGCATGCCCCCATCTGCTATTCTCTATGGGGAGATAGCTTTGCCATTGGGTGATCATTTGTTGCAGTCAACTATTGATAAGATATTGAGAGGAGAATACATATTTTTTTTTCATTTTGCTTTATCATGAATTTAAAAAAGAAGAAGGAAGAGCTGGATGACAAGGAAAAGAAAAAATTGCATCGGAGGAAGGTGAAGCATAATTTTTCTAATTGTCTCAATGGTTTTCACATTTATGTGGGGGTTTTGGTGAAGGCCCAACCTACTCGTGCAACTTCCTTGATCTAGTATATGGACATTATTCACAGGGTTTACACTGATTATGCCAGCCCTGCCTGGCTGCTTTTCACATGCAGGCTGCCTTATATCCCACTGTTTTGGGATATGTTGCATTCTCAATTGTGGATGCAACTTATGACACCAGCCTGCCCTACCCAGGGAGAACGTACGCACAGTGGTCATTTGTACAGAAAGCAGGTGGCCCTTCTGCATTCCATCCCTAGAATGCTTCAGTGCAACCTCAAAAGCTCATCTGTTGGAAGTTTAGTTTCCAGAGCATTTGCAACCATAAGGTTTGTAAATACGGCCATGAGTGCTCTGTATGTAAAGACCCGCATTCCTTTCAGAATTGCACCAAGGCCCAAGCCCAGTCCAGCTCCAATAAAGAAGGACAGAATAACAGAAGGTCAAACAGAGCTCCTCCACCTTCAAAAGTGCCCTAGCCAAATCAGGCCTGAGGTTCTTCAGCAGCAGCTGTCATCTTATCCTGATTCGGGGGTGGCTCATTATTTACTTAATGGTTTCCATGAGGATTTTTGTATTTCTTTTTCAGGGCACCCAATGTTCTTTTTTGGCTAACAACTTAAAGTCTGTGGGGGGAGGGGGGAGCATGTTGTTAGACAAAAGATTGATAAGGAGGTAGCTGAGGATCATGTTTTGGGGCCCTTTTCATTCCCTTCTACTTCTAACTTGAGGGTTTTCCCATTGGATGTTGTGCCTAAAAAAGCAGCAGGTGAGTTCCGTATTATCCACCATTTGTCCTATCCTCATAGTCAGCCAACTAATGATGCCATCCCCCATGAGTTATGCACAGTTCATTACACTTCTTTTGACACTGCTGTTCAGTGAATTTGGAGCTTTGGAGTGGGGACCGAGTTAGCTAAATGTGACCTTAAATCTGCATTTAGCTTGTTACCTGTTCATCCTTAGGATTTTGAATTAAGTTTTAAGTTTGATGGCCAGTTCTACATGGACTGGGCTCTCCCAATGGGTTACTCTGTGTCATGTGCAGCCTTTGAGGCATTCAGCACCTTTCTTGAATGGGTTCTCAGGACAAGGACTGAACTTGGGGGGTTGTCCATTATTTAGATTATTTCTTGTTCATTGAGTCATCTGTTTCAGGAGTGTATTCATTTTTACTCAGAAAATTTCAGGCCTTAGTGCACAAGCTGGGTGTTCCTCTGGCACTTGAGAAAACAGAAGGTCTGGCTATAAGACTGGAATTTTTAGGAATATCTATTGATACTGTCAATCAGACATCTAAACTCCCAGATGATAAGATGGTCAATTTGAAGGACAAGGTAAAGGAATTCCTTTCATGGTCCAAGGCTACGCTCTGTAATTTTCAAGAGCTCATTTTCCATTTGCAGTTAACAAAGGTTAAAAAATAATCTAAATCAATCCCCCCACCCCCAATAAAACCAGGCCTGCATGATTTTAAAAAGCTTCCTTGAATAAATTTTTTTTTGCTTGCCGGCAAAAGGCCAGCAGGGAGGGGGCCAGCCTAGCTTCCCATGGAAGGGAGTTTCACAGGGTGGGAGCAGCCACCAAGAAGGCTATCTCTCACTAAGCCAGCCTGTGATGGTAGCAGGACTGAGAGAAAGCCTTCTCCTGAGGATCTTAGGGCTCTAGCTGGTTCGTATGGGGAGATATGGTTTTTCAAATAGGCTGGACCCAAACCATACAGGGCTTTATAGGTCATGACCAGCACTTTGAATTGTGCTCAAAAAGGAACCAGCCAGTGAAGCTGTTTCAATATAGAAGTCACACACTCCCTATAACTGGCTCAAGTCAGCATTCTGGCTGTAGCATTTTGGGCCCACTGAAGTTTCCAAACAGCTTCCAAAGGCAACTCCACATAAAGTGTGTTACAGTAGTCCAAAAGGGATGTAATCAAGATACGTGTCACCATAGCCAGATCTGAAATCTCAAGGAATGACACAAGTGGTGCACTAGTTTTAAATAGGTGAAGGCACTCCTGATTACTGCTGAAACCTGGGCATCCAGGCTTATAGTAGAGCCCAGGAGCACCCCCAAACTGTGATCCTGAGATTTCAGGGGGAGTGTAACCCCATACAGCTCAGGAAAAGCCCCAATTCCCGGATCTGCCTTACAACTGATGAAGATTACCTCTGTCTTGTCTGGATTAAGCTTCAATTTGTTTGCACTCATCCAGTCCATTACTGACAGCAAATACTGATTCTACTGACTAACATAGTGATATCTTTGAATTCTCCCATCAATGAGAAGATCTGCAATGATTCTTTACAGCCCTACATTGAGAGAACATGGAACATTTAGAAACTAGGATATACCTTTGTGAGTTGTTTTAGACTGTTTTATTCCTGTCTGTCAATGTTGATAGTTGACAACATAGAGATTTTCATATGATAGGATCATTGTATTTAATTTAATAGCTATAATATATAATATTATACAATTATATTATAAAATAAAATAGATTGTCATATTTTCCATCTGTGAGGCAAAGCAAACAGTCCAGTAGGAGTGGTCAGAGGCTGCTCTGGCCATGATTGGGCTGGGACTGTGGCGACCACACGGCCTGCTCCCAAAGCATACTGCCACCATGGTCCCAAGCTGCCCACCTCCTGGAGCTGGATTTAAATGGCTCTTTTTTTGGCGACGGCTTCAGGCTGTTTTTGGTGGCTTTGAAGTGGCTTCCTCGTTGTGGGATTGCATCATGTAAACACCACACTCCCAAAGCATCCGGGAGCCACTTTTTTGGCCAGTGCACTTCATGCCTAAGTCAATATCATAAGTATCCATTCCTAGGCCATTCCAATCCATTCCTGAGTGAATCTGAAAGAAAATACACACAGAGATAGAATGCAGTGTGAAAATCCACAATATTTTTTTTAGGGTTTTTTCCACATAACATAATTTTGTATGCATGTTGTATGATTTTTAATGCCCATTTTGATACATTTCTCAGAACAAAAATCTTCATAACTCAGGACTTACTCTGTGCAAAATTCACATGTGGTATTTTGTACAGGGAAAGCATGTCAGAAATTTGCTTGATGGGACATGCAGTCAGACATGAAATGTAAAAGATGTATGGGCAATTTTTCCTATGGTAAGGGATTGGAAAACAAGTTTGGGACAGACAAACAACAGGTGTCACACCAGACAATAACAAAGGAACCAAAGAGAAGAAAACACTAGTGTGTTTTGGGAAAGGAAACATCCTAACCAAAACACACAACATAAGCATGGCATGTCACATGGGCAAAGACATCAGCAACATGGGTTGGACTGGAGGTCTGGGAAAGTTGGACTCAGTCAATCATCTAACACGTACACACCCAAGTGGGTGGTAATTTGAGGGAGCAACAAAATCCTTTGTCCATGTGTAGAGAGTGAGAGAGAGGGAGTTTGGAAGGTTCTACCCATATTTTGTTGTGTGCTGTGTTGCTAGGTTTTGTTTTGTAAATTAACAACAACTGTAAATAATTTCTAGTTGTAGAATAAAGAATAGTTTTCTTAGACTACAACTGGTGTGTTTCCTGACTGCTGGTAAGGCTGGAGAGCTGAAGCAGTTTCATCAAGATCCAGAAGTCTGGAGGTGTGCAGAAGGGTCAGCTTTTCCTAACAACTTTGCTGTTTGGTAACAACTGCAACACACATCATCCACCATCCACTGACAAAGCATTCCCTGCAATTAGTGGTGTGAACCATAAAATTTGGTTCATAGTGTCAAAGAAGTAAAGATGGCCTGGATCTATCTTTACAATGGAATTCACTCTCCCATACACCTCCTTCAACCAAATGGAGTAATTCAAATAGTCTTGACTGAGATTAACACAATTAATATGGGGAATACCAAGTTATCTAGGTGATTCTACTGTAGTTGTGCATTCTCATGTACAGCATCAAGTGCATGTGAAACATGCAATATAGCTACACTTTTATGATTTGAAACTATAATGGATCCTTTCGTGCTGACTAAAGAGGGCCATAAAACCCTCAGCTGACTTTCCCTTTGACAGAGTGTAACAAAGACAGAGGGACTGTGTTTATCTGGGAAAAAAACTGAATTCCTCCCCATCCCCTCCTACAGTCCAATGGTGTAATTCAAATTTCCTTGACTAAGGGGCTATGCAGACAGGTGACCCTGGGCTGAAGAGGCCCTAAGACTCACACAATTAAAATTAATGGCTGAGGAACTGTTACTTTTATTACTTTAGCAAAATTAAACAAAAAAAAAACATAATGAACATCAAATCTCTCACTGAAGTGCCTGTCCTGTTACTTCTTTTGCAAAGTATCTGCAACTTCTCACACCTCAGTTAAATAGATGCCTAATTTCAGAGCTCATAAATACTTGAGCTCAGCATCAAGAAAATACAAATTCTTGCATATTTAATGAACAGCAACAATCTTTCCTCACATCTTTAACTTATGGTTTACATCTGAGGGCCTAAGAAGATGGTGCAAAGTGCCGTCTTTAAGGCCAGGAGGCGGAGGGGCAGCCTCAAGCTGGGCGCCCCAACCCCTTCCCCAAAACTTCGGCAGAGCAGCTGCCCCTCCGCACAGCCAGCGCTCCGACTATGCACTTCCGCTGCAGCATCCACACACACTGCAGCAGTAGAGGCGCCGAAGGTGTGCCAGACAACTTTTGTGGCACACCTTCAGCATCTTGCAGAAGGAGTGCTATTTTAGCGCTCCTTCCTGGAGCAGAGACACTGAGCCGCGGGACCGAGGAATGCAGATGCCTCGGCCCTGATTTGCAGCTTCCCAGGGTGGCCCCGTGCCACCCGTCTGCTTCCCCCCTGAGCCACATCAAAATTAGTACCCTTATAAAATCAAATGGCATTCAGTATCCCTGCTAGTAGCTCCATAGTTGCTTGCCACTTGCAAGTAATTATGTTAACACAAAGAATAAAGGTCTTCTGAGTTTTAATGGAAGGTTTCCACATACTGAGATCTGGAACCCATGAAATTTGCAGTTCATAACACCCATCCACAACTATGGCCCAAAACATGCAAGCCAAAAGCACTGGCTTCAGGCTACATTGAGAGTGTGGCATTTAGATGACACATGCTCTGAATGCAGCTGGAAGCTGAGCTGAGGCTTCACCATCCCAAAAGAACTAGACCAAGAAGGATCAGATAGAATCCATTCCTTCTGGCAGCCCTGTTCAAGACCATGGTGGTGGCCTGTATTAGAACTGGGTCCATGTGGTTGCCTTGGTTCCAGCATGAACAGTGCCAGAGCAGCACAAGACTGCTCCATCTGGGCCATCTGTGTTGCCGCTATGTGATCAAAGTTTGATTTAAACACAGTTCTACAAATTTACATTCAGTCCTTCCTTCTTAAAAAAAAAAAAAAAAAAAAAGGAGTGGCTACAGAAGCCCAGAGAGCAGCTATCTATTTTTGTGCTAATTCTGATGTGGATCATTTCATCCTTATTCTTTGTGTTACCATAACTGTTTGCAAGTGACAAGCATGTAGATCATGTTACCGTAAGATTTATATATATATATATATATATATATATATAGAGTGGGATAGAAATATTTTAAAAAGTAAATACAATACAAGATAAATGGTCATGAATCTGTTTATAGAGGATGGGGATTTTCTTGTCTGGATGGAACTGAAATAATTGCTGTCAATTATTTTATCATTTCTTTTTATGTGTACTTGCGTTTATTGTCTTTATTATTTTCTACATTCCTGACTAGTTACAGCACTGCTGATATTGTTTATACCAAAACAGAATAACAATATTGGAGGGAGATGAACCAAAGAAATCCTCATCCTACCTTAGATGTTGTGGTTAGATTGACCCTTTTGTTTTTGCAGATGCAGCAGTCACATTGTTTGAACACTGCTAAATGATAACTCTTGCATTAAACATGTCAATCAAACCAAGCCACAAAAAACTCTTGGAATAAGGAATACAGACAGTCTGTTCCCCTCTCCATTTCTTCTTAACCATCTTGTTCAGTATAACATGCCTTTGGCTGATGGATGTCAGAAAGTATGTGTGCTTTCTTATGCATGTATTGCACTTTAACATTTTAAGGCTGAATCAATTATATGACATCCAAGGAAAATGTAGATGAGAGGTGAGTGGAAGTACCATCACAGGAAACTGAAGTACCACAATTACATGGAAAGTATATAAAAGGTTATAAAATGGTTGGTAATAACAGATGCTTTAGAAACAGATGATCTGAAGGAAAGGCACAGGTGTGAAGAAAATAGAAATTAAATAATATTGGTGCTATTGATATAAAGATGGAGCAAAAGAAAAAAAGAAAATGGTTAAAGAGGACCATTATTTTTCCACTATTGATTTGTTCCTTTGCACTTAGCAGTAGCTGGATGTACAGAAAGAAAGAAACTGAAGGCTTCAGACTAGTTCTATTCTGGGGGCATTTTTCTGAACTTCTTGTAATTCTGCTTATATTAGATTAGGCTTGAGTATTCCCTGAAGTAAGTCATGGAATATTTGAACTTTTTTTAAAGGTCTTTGATGGTCTTCAAGAAATGCCTGGTGCATTTCTGTGATCACTTGTGCTTTCAGCTTCTTTTGCACCAAAGAGAAAAAAATGGAAAGGCAGATATGATAATTGCATGTTATTTTAGTAGACATGGATAAATCTGTCAAGTTTGTTTGTGGTGAATTCAACATGTTTTCAAAGTTATTTGTTCCATTCCATTTCCACTTTGGTTTATGAAGTAGTTATTTTTTCAGGTCCACATATTTTTTTTTACCTGATTTTATATACATTTCCTCAAATATCTGCAGTGTGTACATAATTTCCTGAAAGTATTGACTTCTATAGTCTCCTAAAAAGCAATTTTCTGTGCACTTTCCCATGTTATGCATATTTATTAAAATGCGTGTTATTGCACACATTTTATACATTGGTAAACTTCCACTTAGTCTTATGAATAAGTGCAGATTTCAAAGTTCAGTTCATGCATTGGTTGGGGGTGGGATGAAATTAATATCTTTGCATCAAAAGGAAAATGGAACAATATTGTCATACATCCTTAACTCCAAGGTTGTGTCTGCCCTGGTCAGGATACTCTGCGGGGGTGGGGCAGCCTTGACTATCCTGCCCCTGCGGATGACCTGAGCTGCCCTTGTTACCTCAGCCTCCATTTCTATACCACCTCAATTGTCTGCACTGGTGTCCTGCTGGGTTACCCAGTGCAGTGGCTGTCACCAGGGATCACTCTAAGGCCAGAACAATGTGCTCAGTGATAGTCACATGCTGGGCACCTTGTTCTGACCTAAGAATGAGCTAACCATGGCAGCAGACACACCAGGTGGCCCAGTAAGATGTCCATTTACACAGCCACCATGGTGCAGAAATGGAGGGTTCTGGATCTTCCTGGAAGATATGGAGCAACAAGTCACTTTTCAAAATGGATACAATGTAATTATTTCCCAGTTCTATTTTGGAGCAGACTGAACATCATTCAAACTGCCTGCACCAAATCCAGATTTAGGATATGTATCATCCAAAGAGGATGACACTAGACTATGAGGGCAGAAGGGTGGCCCTATGCAGACAAGGCCCTAGTCTCTAGAATAATATTTTCTTGTGGGAAACTAGTGTTTTGGTTACCCAAAATATGTGAAATGAAAATAAATTTGAGACTGTACTTCCTTTCCAAGATGGCTACAGATGTTCTACCAAATTTTATTGCCTTGGGTCAGTGGAAGGAGAAGTTAGATGAAGCTATTGGAAGAGTCAGAAAAAACCCTATCACTATGACAGCAAGAAATAAAGCTGCATACAGGGCTGTATTTGCCCTTATCCTCCCCACAGGATTTAAAGAAATGTTAATTGCATCCTAGTTAGACCTTTAAAAAAATGTAGATTTTAAAAAAATCCAGAAAAAATTCTCCAAGATTTCTAAAAGACAGAAAGGTTATAATCCAAAAAAGTGACCTTTCTAAGATTTATTCTACATTAAACTGAAGCTAATGATCTAGCTTCAACATTACATGCACAGAGACATGTTATCTATTCCTTATTCTTCTCTCCTTGCAATATTTGGAATCCATTCTCTTCTCCCTCATGAAGCCACATCCCTGATGGGAGATGAGGTAATATGAAAAGGCATCTTCCATTTCCCAGGCTAAGTTGTAGAGAGTCAAAGAATTTTGATTCATTTGCCCTACGTCAAATTGTTATTTCCATCTAGAATAGATCCACTGAATTAATAGAAGTTGCATAAGAGTTGGCTTATTACTTTCTCATTGATCTAGGGGGTCTACTCTGCTTAGGACTAACAGTTTGGCCAGGGTTGGAAATCATGCATTCCTCCAGATGTTGTGAACTGCATCTTTCAGCATTCTTCATCCTAGGCTATGCTGGCTAGGCCTACAGGGAGAAGCAGACCAATCACATTTAAAGAGTGACATAATTCCCATATCTGATTAAGGCTTTAATCTACCTGACTCCATGACCAATGTTCACTTGCCCTCTTTCTGTGTCATTCAGAAGTATGGTGGCTTGGAGTATGGGAGAGTGCTAAGAATATTGTATATAAATATATGAAATTGTGTCTGGTCCTATCTTTTCTCTATGAACTGTTAATGGAAGCAACTTGAATTTAATTTGGCCTTATTATAATTTAGCTTAGCTTGAAAGAATGAGGCCTGTTCTGTATGTATTGCTTTACCCAGGGAATGTGTGTCTCCCACTGCAAAAGTGGCAGGAATAGAAATACAGAGAACTATGAGGTGAGACGTGCAGACTGAGCTAATTGTACAAAAATCCTTTTTATGTTTTTATCAATGCTGTTTAGGCTTCTTGTCTCTCTGCAGTAAATCGGCACTTCCTGCCTAACAAGAAGTAGAGCTTTGAAATAACGTGTGCTAAAGCAGTGTGACTTGCAATAGGAAGCCAGGAAATGAGAAGCTCTAGCCCCCTCTCCTAGCTGCCAACCTAAGCATACTCCAAATACAAATTAAGTCAGAAGCTTTTTTTTAGATGTGAATAGACAGAAAAGCATTAATTCTTCAATCCCACCACCACCACCTTTTCTTCTTCTTCTTCTGACCTGGCAAAGTTAATGAATTTACAGAACTATGTCAAATGCCTCTTCAAACCAGTCCATCTTGAAGATGAATTGCCTCTATATTCTAAATTTCAATGGGACAAGCTGAGCTGCTGGCCTTGTGGTGAACTGGGATAGTTTACTTTTTTATAGCTGCGTAGTAGTTGTCACCTGTTGACCTATGGTGACCCCATGAATTTTGTAGGATTTTCTTATGTGAGGAATCTTCAGAGGTAGTTTGCCATCTCCTTCCTCTGAAATTTAGGGGGGTTGCAGGCTGCCAGAAATAGTGCAAATTGAGTCCACTTTTAGGGTTAGGGTTAGTGCTAGGGAATCATGGGAATTGTTTTTTTTCTGAGACATTGAGCCTTCTCTGTCAGAGAGCTCTGGTGCCACAATAAACGACAGTTCCCATGATTCCCTAACCCTAACCCTAAAAGTGGACTCAATTTTCACTATTTCTGGCAGTTTGCAATCCCCCATATTCTACAACACCTGGTATTCCTTGGTGGTTTTCCTCCCAAGTACTAATCAGGCCTGAGGCTGCCAAGATCAGAAAGGATCTTGTGCTTCCAGGGCTTTACTATAGACCAGTGGTTTCCAAACTATAACTCTGCATTTTTTTTACTTCATTTCCCAGAAACGCTAGCCAGCATGGCCAATGGTGATGGATTATGGGAGTGATAACCTCTACTTTATGCAGAAGTCCAGCCATTGCAGTTTCTTCCATCACTGGTTGCACTAGGTCAAAAAATTGACTTCTACACTGAAAGCCTACAGCAAGTCTTGAAATTGGAAAGTGAAGGATATCAGTCAGTAAAGTAGTGCCACCACCAAGCAGTGATTGGAAAAGTAAACTACAGAAACACCAACCAAGCTAGGAAGGAAACCTCTTAAATGCAACAGGTTAGAGAATCACAAGTCTTCTTTTCTTTTCTTTTCTTTTTCTCTTTTCTTTTCTTTTATTAAAAAAACAAAACACATCCAGCTTTGTTCAATTCATCTGTCTCAACAAAAAGGTTCTGCTGCTGTTCCCATTTGGACAAAGTTTTAGGGTCAGATTATTCAAAAGACTGCCATCTCTTGCATATGGCTACCTGCACATTGTCTTGCATTGTGTTCTGTTGATTTCTGGACAGGATGCAGGACAAGGCCATTTAAACTGCAGCAGCCAGATTATAGAATGCCCTTCCCAAAGAGACTTGATTGACCCCTTCAAAAGTAGGCTCAAACATGTATTTTATTTTGATATGTCTTTAATTCTATGTATTATATTTATATTTATTTTATTTCATTTTATGCTGTCTTTCTCTCAGAAAGGGACCCAATGTCCTGTTTACCTTAGCTGGCAGAGAGCAAGAAACAAGAGTTCAGAGTGTAAGTCCAAACTGCAAAGCCTTGGCAAAGATCAGGAAGCAACAAGGATTTGTATAAACATAGTCTAAAGTCTGTTCCAAGGATCTAGAAACAGGAGTCCAATTCAAGGTATCAGAGCTCACAGCAACAATGAAGCAGTCAGGATGAATTATGAGCTATGAGGGAGTGAAGCAGCTGGCTCCTTTTAAAGAGCCTCAGCATGCCTCAGCCATTGTTGATTAGTTCTCCTCTTGGCCTCCTCTTAATTGTTCTTTGGTATATTGTCTCGTAGTGAGTCTTGGTATTGGCATGGTAGAATCTGTCTCTTCCTCCTCTGAGTCCTGCTAGTAGTTGGATACTGTAGGGAGGTCCACCAGCCCAAGGTTCTCCAGGTCTGTCTCTGCCTCAGACCCAGAGTCCCTCTCCTCATCAGACCCAGGGCAGGCCATGATACCACTTCCCCTTCCTATCATTCTCTCCCTCCTCAGTCAACAAGGGACATGTCTTGTCCAGATAGCAGTGGTGGAAATATCAAACTAGGTCAGGACCATGGACCATGGAGGCATCTTCCCAGGAGCATTCCTCTGGCCCATACCCAGCCCATACCAAATCAGGTAATGCAGCCTACCTCAACATTTCTGGGAGTCCAAGATCTGGGATACTTCAAATTCTTCCTCCCCATCAACCAGGACTGGAGGTGGAGGAGGTGCTGAGCCAGCATTGGGGTGGACATTTGTGGCAGGGACCAGGAGGGAACGATGAAACACAGGATGTATTTGAAGGATCCGAGGAAGTTTCAACTGAAATGCCACAGGATTGATCTGTGCCATGATCAGGTATGGGCCCACAAAATGAGCATCTAGCTTCTGTCAGGGACATTGGAGCAGCAGGTGGCATGTTGAGAGCCAAACCCAATCACCTACTCTCAAAAGGAGACCCAGCTGGAGTTTCCAATCAGCACTCTGTTTGTAGGCCTGCTTCACCTGGTTCAGCTGGTCTTTAAGCAGTTCCTGTAGTGCATACATTTCCTGCACCCATTGAACTGCTGCTGGGACTGGAGATGGAGAGGCCACTTCAGGAAACAGACAAGGGTGGATATCATAGTTCCCAAAGAACAGCAACTGCTAGATGGAGGAATTCAGGACATTATTATAGGCAAACTCAGCCAATAATAATAATAATAATAATAATAATAATAATTTTTATTTATAACCCGCCCCTCTGAGTGGCAATCGGGGCGGGGAACAGCAAGTTTAAAAACAGAGTAAAGTTAAAAATCAATCCCTCATCCCATAATCCCACCATCCCATCCCCTTAAAATAGAATTAAACAACAATCAAAATTAAAAATGCCACATTAATTAAAAACAGATAAAGACATAGAATAGAATCAGAGCAGTAGTTTAAAGCACATCTTCCAGCTGAGGGTTATTCCGGGAAGGCCTGCCAGAAGAGATCCGTCTTTACTGCTTTCTTGAAGGCAGCAAGAGTAGTGATAAGACGGATCTCATCCGGCAGGCCATTCCAGAGTCTGGGGGCAGTTGTGGGGAAGGCCCTCTGGGAGGTCTGGGACAGCCTAGTTCTTATTGGCTGTAACAGATTCCTCCCAGAGGACCGAAGGGTGCAGGGGGGATCATACGGGGAGAGGCGGTCCTTCAGATAAGATGGACCCAAGCCACGTAGGGCTTTAAAGGTCAAAACCAA
>JAIPUX010001880.1:2760848-2774162 GCA_020142125.1 Phrynosoma platyrhinos | reverse complement strand
AAGGAAAATACGGTATTATAATTTGTGCTTTTTGTTCTTTATACAAGGCTGCCACCCAGTTATAAAAACTTCCTCCTCCTGCTGATCTTAATAACACCTCCAACATAAAGCTCCATTTGATATTATTGAAGGCCTTCTCTGCAGCGAGAAAAATTAATGTGATTTACTTGTCTGGTTTCCTTTGATAATACTCAATGACATCAACTAAATTTCTAGTGTTGTCTTTTATATTTCTACCTGGTTAAAAAAACAACACACACCTTTGGTCTAGATGGATCCATGCTTTCATTATCTTTTTAATTCTTTTTGACAAGATGTTAGCAAAAAAACTTGTAATTAGCATTCATAAGTGAGATGGGATGGTAACTTTCCATCTCTAATGGATCTTTGACTTCTTTTAATATGAGAGCGATGTTGGCTGATTTCCAGGACTCTGGTATTCTTCCATCCTTTACTTTATTCATTAATTTCTGTAATTTTGGAGCTACATTCTCAGATAGACTTTTGTAATATATCGCGCCAAGACTATCCAGACCTGGTGATTTAGCTGATTTCATTTCTTTAATTGTCTCTATTATCTCCATCACTGTTATCTCACAGTTAAATTCTTTTCTTTCATCCTTCATAAATTCCAAGATAGTTTGTCTTTTTCAGTAATATGTCTGTTTTTTCCCCCAGATGTCCTCATTTCTTTAAAACTTTTATTGAAATAATCTTGAAAGCACTTTTTGATTTCATTTTGATTAGTATGAATGTTTTCTTTGTCTCTTATTTTTGATATTAATCTCTTTTCTTTTTTCAATCCTAATGCCATCCATCTGCTTGGTTTATTTGAAAATTTGAACTGCTTTTGTTTTATAAACTTCAGCTTTTTCTCAACTTCCTCTACTAACAACATGGAGATTTGCTTTTGCAGTATTTTTTAACTGTAATTTCAATTTTTTTATTCCCTGGATTCCTTTTTAGTTGACGTTTTGCTTGTTTTAATTCTGATTGTAATTTTGCCTGTTTCCCCTCTCTCTTTTTTCTTCTTTCATAACTTTGTGTGATGAAGAAGCCTCTCATCACTGCTTTGCTTATCTCTCAAATTGTATTGATATCCATATGTTCTGTCATATTTAACTCAATTTTTAAAGTATCTTTGTTTTTTGTAATATCTTTTCAACAGAACAAAAACCAAGAGAAAGATGCTTAAAAATTTGAAGCTTAATTGAACAAAAAGGTAAAAACATCTATGAGAGATTAATGTCAATTATAGCAAACTTTATGGAAAGAGATGAAAATGAATTCCCCTTTGAAATTGACAAAATGTATAGGAACAATTCCAGGATAGCAAGTCAGAAAAAAGTCTCAAGGGATGTAGTAATATATTTTGTTAGGACTCAAATTACAGACCAATTGTTAAAATTACATCTAGATAAGAGGTTTTATCTGATATACAAATATTCAAATATTTACCTGTTCCAGCAGCCCCTCGCTGGGGTAGCCAATGCTGAGGAATGCTGGCAGCTACAGTTCAGCAACATCCAGATCTTGGAAGCTATGCAGAGTCACTCTGCCCTGGTTAGTATTTGGATGGGTAACTGCCAGAAAATAATATTAGGAGGTTGGGCTGGATGGCCCTTGGGGATCTCTTCCAACTCAAGCATCCCATATATTCCTGCATTGCAGAAGGGGGTTGGATTGGATGGCCCTTGGGAGTCCCAATTCTAGAATACTATGTATTCCTGCATGGCAAAAGAGGGTTGGACTAAATAGCCCATGGAGGTTCTTTCCAACTCTAGGATGTTATGTAAATGTGAGTGCTCTCTAGGATTCATGCCTTTGCCCCCCCCCCCCCAGGTGCTACAGGGCCAGATATCTGGCTACAGGGACTGCAGAGATAATAGTGTGTGTGTGTGTGTGTGTGTGTGTGCGCATGTATGTGGAACCTGTGAATTTCCTAGGGTTTTCTTAAGTGAGGAATCCTCCAAGCTTATTTTGCCAATTCCATCCTTTGAAACCTAGCCTACAGCACCTAGTATTATTCCCTGGTGGTCTCCTATCCAAATACTAACCAGGACAGAGTGACTCTGCATAGCTTCCAAGATCCAGATGTTGCTGGACTGCAGCTGCCAGCATTCTTCAGCATTGACTACCCCAGCTAGGGGCTGCTGGAACTTGCAGTCCAACAATAGCTAGACTCCATAACTCCCTTGAGTTCAGTGCATTATAGTATGCACTGGATAGAGTAAGGTAGACAAAGAAAGAGAATCAGAGCTTCAAAAAGACTTGGACTACAGCTTCCATAATCCCCCTTTCATGTATAGGACTTGTTGTCAAAACTGATCCCAGCATCTTCTTTACTTTGTCTCCTTCAGAAACCAGACCAAGCTATCTCCCCTCACTCCTATCCTCCTTTGTGTGACATTTTCTCTTTGAGCTTTGGCAAATGGGAATCCAATCATTGCAAAAACAACATCTCATTAGCAAGACAGCTTTGTATGTGACTTGAGTGTGAAAATTAACATACTCTTGCATTTATGGCAATGATGCAAAAAAACAATAAAACAATTTGGAATGATGAACTTCAAAAGATATTTCCTGTCCCTTTACTTCATTTGCAATGGAGCCATGTGAAAATTCTCACACCTATGAGATCATGTGGCACATTTCCCTGCTCCTACATAAATCAATTTAATGGGCTGAGAAATCAGAAATTTGTATCTTTAGTGATCATGACAAATAATCATCACATCACTAAATCAGACTGTATAAGACAGCTTCTTATTTTCCACCTTTCCATCTTTCTTCAGCATTTCTAAAAATTGCTAAAACAACATACAAGGAGGATCAGAACAGGAGGCACTCCGGTTGCTACTGGACTACAACACTCAATATCTCTCATCACTCAGTATGCTGGTTAGGACTAATCATAACTTCAGTTAAAAAACATCTGGAGAATCCATGTTGCCCTTATGTGAAAGACTCTGAAATCTCAGATTTAAATATTATTATGTATTGCATCATATTCACCATTTATCAACAGTGTCCTTTTAAGACAGAAAAATTTGTGCAAGATACCTTGAGAATTTACTTTTTTATTTTTTAAAAAAAGATGTTACATGGGCCAATTGTAATATTTTATTTCCCCCCATTTCCTATTATAGTAGAATATTAGAACCAAAATGGGTTCAGATACTTGCCCTTAAATTTCAGGTTAAATATTTCATGTTGATTAATTTCCCCCTCACTGTCAATGCTCAGTCCTGCTAATTAAAGTTGATTAACCTGCTGATCAACCCAATTACAGCTTACAGCCTGAATACTTCAGAAACCTAAAATCCTCTTTTTTTGCTATAAACCTAATTTTAAAAGTTTATTTAAATATTTTAAATTTTGTTTTTAATTTCAAGTTTTGCTAATGGAAACCTTCAATGAAGCAGAAGCATTAGTTCATAATAATAATGGCTTAGACGATAAAGCTGTTAATTGAACTGCTATTTGAAATGCCACAGTGCCTACCGATATTGCTCTTGTGGCTGAAAAATACCCAACAGAGTTATTAAGCAATATCATAATTGATCAGTCTTCATGAAAATAGGATTGCACTTTGAAAAAGAAAGTATATAAAGAAAGAAATATGGATCTGGGAAATGAAATTAAATCTTTTTATGTGCCTAACTAATTATTAGAGTTTTGAAAATAATTAAATGTTTGCTCTTTAGCCCCACCACAATTCTGACTGCTTTAGGAGCTACACTGATGAATGCTTCACTACTACTGGTAACAGAAACCTTTCAGGCTTATGTAGGCTTATTGAGGGAAAAATGTCCCATTGTTCTTCTTGGGCTTATTTTAAATCATGTGCAGTGGTAGTGGGCAAAGAGCAATATAGGAGCAATATATGCCCAGTAGAGTAACCAGTAATCCCCATGACCTATGAACTCATCTGCCCCTTGATGCCATCCAATATGGGGGGGGGAGGATAAACATAGCAAATAGCACCTCCAGAAGGCTATTCAGCCCTCCCTCTCAGGGTGGATCTACACTGACTGCTCCCAGAGTATTTTGGGCCCAAAGTTACCACTCATTCCCCATCTGTGTACAGATGCATTCCACTGTTCCTCCCAATGCCATTGCAATTGGCATGAATTACTAATAACATTGGCATAAATTACTAATGAGGTCTAAAACAAGGCACCTGCTGTTGATCATATGGCTGGGCACTTTGTTGTGATCTCAGAGGGAGTGATCTGCATCATCAGTGTCAGGTGGAACAGCAGGTCATATGTGTAAACAGGTGTCTGCTGTCACTTTGGCATGCTCCAAATTTTCCCGGATGATCTGGAGCAAATGATGTATTTTATTAAACCAGATTAAGTCACAGATGGCCCTGATTCAGTGAAGAACTGGCCTTCCCATGAAAAAACAGTCTCCACTTGAATCGGGCCTTTGCTCCTTCACTGTCTAGACAGAGCATTGTGAGAGAAGGGGGGAAACAGATGTAAATGGCCTTTACATGATGTTCTCAAATTTCTGAAAGTCTGAAATTGCTACTGTGACTGTGACTTCCCCTTCCTCCTTCTCCTCTTCCTCTTTTTCCTTGACTAGAAGAGTTTGATTAGGAGAAGGTAAAGGTGGCCCTGGATACTCAGATGCATGAGATTTCAGCCATTCAGAAAAGGGTGCAGTTGTAGGCTGAAAGATTGTTACCTAAGGGGCTACTAGATTAAGCAGAAGTTCTAAATGGCTCCTGGCTTCTTGCTCACATTCCAGTGGGGAATGAGAGCAGAGAAATTTCAGTGATAACACAAGCATGGGGCTTAGATTCTTCTTGTTGTCTGTAATCTGATGTTCGAAAGAGCAGCAATATTTAGCACTGCCCTTTTAAGTACCTCAGTGTAATATAGTGACAGGGTAAAGGAGCACAAACCTGTGCTAATAGTTAAAATGTTAAGTTGGAGATAACTATAGGATACCCCCATGCTTCACTTGCATTGGCATGTAGGAGAATCTTCTGAAATCTGGGGAACAGAGCTTCAATGATAAGATGAGGAGAAGGGTATCCCTGATGCTCTGCAAAACAAATTAAAATCATTTCCCATATACCATGTAAATAAGACCCCAAATCTTATTAAGCCCTGCACAATATGGGTCTACAATATGGGTCTGCAGAGTAAGCCCTGCACAATATGGGTCTACATATCTTTTTGGGTTCATGTTACACAAATCATGGAATTTTAGTTATTATAAACAGAGAGAAAATACATTTTCCACAAAAATTGAGTAAACTGAAGAAAGAGCACTTTGCAAAGTGTTTTTTCTTCTTCTTTAGCACAGATGGGCATGATGTAAAAACTCTTCCTAGAATTCTCACAAGTATCCAGCCTCAGAACTAGACAAGAGCCTCATACACACAATGAATCAACATAAAAGCTTATTCTTAACAAATTATTGCCATGCTTTTATCATTCAATATCTATTGGCCATGTTCAGATGCACTATACATATTTCTTGGTTGCCAAATGCTGGGGACAAACTTCAGGGAACAATTACCATCTTGTTTGCAATTTCATAAGGATGCAATTTTTACTCAATAGATTAATCAACTAAAACTGTAGTCTCTTAATTTGGGAGGTCTCCTTTTAATGAATAAAGTTAATTTGTAGTGGATATGCTTTTAAAATTGTTTCAATGCTATGTTTTAACATGACTTTTAATTTTAGATCAATTATATATGAACTTTTGTACATTTTGATGGATGTGATTTTGTTTCTATCTGTGTCTGCTTTAATTTTTACAAGCCACCTTGAGTACCAGGGCTGTGAAAGTGCTGGATATAAACACTTTTTAGGATATTTAGTTTTCCTTTGTTTCTTAAAAGTGTGTTGCTTCTAAAGGGAATGTGTATGTTTTTCCTGCTGGTGTTAATTTCCAAAAAGACAACAATGTGAGTGGTCTCACAAATTTGTATAAATCTAACTGACTACTCAGAGCCAGATGCTCAAAAGCAGTTGACTAATCACTTTTTAAATGCAGAATAACATTTAGAGGTAGGGAAGTCTTAAGCAATGCATAAGTGTTTACCTGCATTGTGGTCTGATTTGGATACTTTTTTTTAAAAGGGAAAGATTATTGAAAAAAGTTACGGCAAAAAGTGCAAAGACAGATTTATAGCTGAAACTTAAGAAACAAAAATAATGACAACAGATGATCTAATAATTTTCAAAGCAGACAATGAAGACATTGGAATAACTGAAGATTTTCCATACTTAGGCTGAATCATCAGTCAGAGCAGAGACTGCATGGACTCAGAAGGGCACCTCTGAATGAAACAGACAAGATCTTGAATTATAAAAATATATAACTTAATACTAAAGTTAGACTTGTCTATGCCATCACATTTCCCCTTTCTATATAAAGTTGTAGAAGCTAAGAATAAATCTTCTCATTTGTGATTTGGTGTAGGGTAGGAATTCTGTGTATACCATGGACTACTAAAAAAGGCAAATCAATAGAGCAAATCAGGCCCAAACTCTCCCTGGAAGCAAAGATGACTAAACTGAGGTTGCTGTATTTTTGGTATATCATGAGATGAAAGGATACACTAGAAAATACAATAATGCTTGATAAAGTTGAGGGCAATAGAAAAAGAGGAAAACTGAAAACTGAGGATAGATTCAATCAGAGAAGCCACAAGAATCTGCAAGAGGTGAGCAGGGCAGCTGAGAATAGGCTGACTTGGAAGTCTCTCATTCATAGGGTTGACATAGGTCATAGTTGACTTGAAGGCAGTTAACAATAGCAACAACAACAAAATGCCTTTTGGTATTTGTGAACTCACAGGCCATTGTGCATTCTACAGCCATTGAAAGGAACTGAATAATTCATTTTCTTAAAGCTGTTCATTTATGAAATTAATGCCAAAAAAGTATGCCATTTTTGTTGTTGTTGTTAACTGCCTTTGCATTGATCTTGACCCATAGCGATCCTATGGATGAGTCATCTCCAGGCACCCCTGTCATCTACTGTTCTGCCCAGCTCCTGCAAACTCATGTTTGTGGTCATAGAGGGATAGAAATGTGTTATGTTTTTTAGATAGGATTGAAAGAACAGTGGAATGTGTTGCATATTAAAGGTAACTGTGCTAGACTGTGGCTTTTTAATTTGTACCTTTCTTTGAGCTTACATAGGCTGACTTTTTGTCTCTCTTACTTTGGCATGCCTTGTATTGTCATGCTATTTCTTGTACTATATGCCTTGTTGGGATGAAGAATGGGGAGGTTTCAGATTTTGAGACTGTTCCATCTATAGAAGTTGTTTCAGTAGAGAAGGATGAGAATGTCATTTCAGTTCATCATTCAGAACTGAACAAAATTTAATAAAATTCACCACATTTTAATACGAGAGAAGGTAGGTCTGCTATATGTTGATTCCTAAACCAGCTACAGAAAATTAATAAAGGTGAAGTTCCATAACTAAAATAAGAATCAAGATTCTGTTTAACCTGGACAAGTCACATTAGCTGTTTGCCTCTATAAGGAGGCTATGTATAACTGTATATAGCTTCAGATCAATAGACACAAGATACTGCTTTAGTATTCAGTTTAAAAGACAAGCTACTTACTTAAGACTCCTTCCCTCCCATTCAGTCCACCTTCAGATTTTCTTCTTTAATTTGAAGGTAATTTAGTTATTATAGATTAACTAGGACTTGACATACTAAATGTTTCCTTTACCAGAACACAATGTAATGCAGTTAACCTCCTCTGAACAACTCTTGCTAAGAAAACCCCAGGATAGGTTCACCTCATGGTCCCCATAAGTCAGAAATGACTTGTAGGCACATAAGAACAACAGAAGAATCTTCTTCTTGTTGTTGTTGTTGTTGCTGCTGCTGCTACTGTTGTTGTGTGCCTTCAAGTCATTTCTGGCTTACCACAACTTTAAATCAAACCTATCTTGGGGTTTTCTTAGTAAGAGTTGTTCAGAGGAGGCTTGCCATTACCTTCCCCTGAGGCTGAGAGCATGTGACTTGGCCAAGTTCACCCAGTGGATTTCATGGCTGAATCCAGCACCCAAACCACTACACCATACTGACTCATAAAGAAGAATATTAATAATGATAATATTAAAATAAGACATCAAGCATCAGTGAATGGCTTCATCTGCACTATAGGTTTAAATTAATGTTATGATCTGAAAGCCTTTAGCAACTAAAATCAAAGAAAAAAATCTTTGGGCCTCAGCACACGGAGGCCCTGGAGCCGCCGCCGGACGGAGCGCCGGCGGTGCGGAGCCTCCGCACCGCGGCGCACCGTCGGCGCATCTAAAAGGAGCACCAAATTGGCGCTCCTTTTAGATCTAAGGGAAAGTGCGCCCCAAAAGCGGCGGGCGCACTTTCCCCGGCTCAAACGGCGCAGCGCATGTGGGCGCTGCACCGTGAGGTCATCCCCAATGCGCCGGTCGTGCGGACGGCCGGCGCATCTGGGGGCGACCTCGGGGAGAGGAAGGGGCGCCGCTCGTGCGGCTGCCCCTCCTCTTCTCTGCCCAGAAGACGACTTTATTAGTCGTCTGCTTAGGGCCTTTGTCTCCTTTGCAATCTTAACAGAAATAATATTTGAAATGTCAGATGAAAAAGAATGTCTTGCAAAGAGTATTATCTCCTTTTCATCCAAGTCAAACAATCTAGTAATCTGCTAGTTTGGGTAAACTGGAATGTATAAAGAGTGCAAAAAAAAAAAAAAAAAAAAAAAGGAGGGGGGAAGCAACCCTGTTAAATTCATTTTAAAATGAACAATATTGTAAATTAACATGAGCTCTCACATCATGGCATGTTGAAATGTGTTGTTCAGAAAGTCATGTTGGTGGGCTATAATATGCTAGCATCCAGAAATAATTTGATCAGAAGGCCAAACAGATGTATTGATAATCATAGATTAAAATTCAAAAATAGGATGTAGAACAGATAAAAACATTGTCACAGAAATTGATCTAGGACAAAGAAATGAAGGAAGAGACTGCTTTGCTGATTTTAGTGAATATAACAACAGCAACTACATTTCTATACTGCTTATCAGTGCACTTAATCACTCCCTTAGTGGTTTACAATATGTAAGCTAATTGCCCCCAACAAGCTGGGTACTCATTTTAGTGACCTCAGAAAAATGCCAGGCTGAGTCAACCCTGGAGCCTCTGGCTGGAATCAAACTCACAACCCTGTGACAATGAGAGAATGGCTGCAGTACTGGCATTTAACCAATGTGCCACAAGGGGTCCTTAGTGAACCCTTCATATTTACAGATACAGAATATTGAATTGATTATGGTGCAAAAATATAATCTAAAGAACATATTTGAATAATCTAAATACCATGTGAAAAACAGATTTGCCACTTTTAACCCTAACTGATTGTGACTCAGAACTGTGGGCCACAATGTTGAATATTATCAGAAAATTATGAAAAAAGACAATCAGTAGCAGAAAGGAAATAAATGTCTCACTGGATGACTGATGATACCTTCCAGGTTGTTAAAAACAGATGAAAAGCTTAAGTTGAAGACCAGAAAAATAAGGTCAGAATACTGAATAAAACTGTTTGGTGACTTTTATGTATGGAAAAAGAAAAGTAAAATAATCAGTGGCAAGAAACTGAAAAATGAAGCAAAAAGGAATAACAAGAAAGTGCTTCCACAAGATTAAAGAAATCAAAACAGAAATTTAAACCAAGAATAGGGATGCTGAACAATCAACAGGGAAAACATTCTACAATCAGGACAAGAGAAGATGGAAGCAATACAACAAAGAACAGTGGAGAAATGATTTAATGATGGCAGATGCCTTCAAAGAACAGCCTTTAGAGAAAGAAACTGAAGTGAAAGCTACTCTTAAAGCAATTGGAAAAAATAAATTTGCAGGAAATTGGGACATAGAGTAGAGTTGTTTCAAAGCATACCACCAGATTATATCCAAATTCTAACAAAAACTGTTAGAAAAACTTATAAAAATATGGAAAACATATGGAATATGGAGAATAAATTGATGGCCCATAGACTGGAAATGGTCCATATACATTCCAGTCCTCCAGAAAAGGAGATAGCAGGGATTGTAATAACCATTGGACCATCACATTAATGCACCCTGTAAGCAAAATAATCTTAATATTTTGCCAAAAGATGTATCATATGTGATGTCAGCAATGTCAGACATCCAAGCAGGATTCAGAAAATGAAAAGGCAATAGAGATCATATGGCAAAACATATGTTGACTAATGGGCCACACCAAAGATTTTCAGGAAAAAATCAATTGTGCTTTATAGATTATAGCATAGCCTTTGACTGCATAGATTTTAAAAGCCTATGAATTGCTCTAAGAGAAATTAGGATACCATAACTTTTGATTCCCTTGCTGAATAGCCTGTACTCTAGAAAAGACACCACACTTATAAATATACAAATATATATTTATATAAATATATAAAGAAACTGGATGGTTTCTAACTGTCATGATGGTTTAGAATCCAGAATGACTAAATTGAGGATATAATATGAAGTCGTAGGCTTTCATGGCTGGCATCCATAGTTTTTTGTTGGTTTTTCAGGCTGTGTGGCCATGTTCTACAAGAGTTTCTTTCTGAGGTTTCACCAGCATCTGTGGCTGGCATCTTCAGAGAAAACTGGAATAGAAAAGAATGGGTCTATATATACTGTGAGACCCTGGGTAGGGAGGAGTGGTTCCCAGGTGAAGTGTGTGTTGTTCTGTGTTGAATAGGTATTGTTCTGTTGTTAATGGAATGGCTCCAGGGTGGGAGAAAATGCACTCAAAGTTATTGTCTGCTAATCCCATGTAAACTGTGCATTGTTCTGTGTTGAATAGGTGTTGTTCTGTTGTTAATGGCATGGCTTCCAGGTGAGGATATGCAATCAAGGAGATTGTCTGCTATTGTCTGCTGGGAAAGCCCCTGACCCTGGTTGGTTTCCCATTTGCATTTGCTGAGTGCTGATTTTCTTATTTTGTAGGACTGGTAGCCATATCTTGTTTACTTTAAGGGTTTCTTCTTTCCTGTTGAAGTTATTCAAGTGTTTGTGGATTTTTATGGCTTCCCTATGCATTCTGACCTGATAGTTGTTGGCATGGTCCAGAATTTCAGTGTTTTCAAACAGCATTTTATGCCTAGGATGGTTTATAATGTGTTCTGCTACTGCTGATTTTTCTGGCTGGCCCAGTCTGCAGTGTCTCTCATGTTCCTTGACTCGTGTTTGTACATTGTGTTTGGTGGTCCCTCTGTAGACTACAATCAATATCTGAAATCAATATCTAATCATATACAAGATTATTTTGTCCCAATAAATATTTCAATTTTATTTCCTGCCTCTCTTAAAAAAATCAAAATCTGAATATTTTAGATTTTTGGCATCTATTAATTCTTCCAATTTTGGCATCTGGGATCAAATATAAAACCATAAATGTCATGGGTCATGTCAGAATTTTATAGATGGGATATATAGTCAGACATGAAATGTACAAGATGTATGAGGAATTTTCTTGTGGGAAGGGATTGGAAAACAAGTTTGGGCCAGACAAACAACAAGTGTCACACCAGACAAAAACAAAGGACCAGAGAGTAGAAAACACTAGGGTGTTTTGGGAAAGGAAATGTTCTAACCAAAACACACAACGTCAGCATGACAGGTCACATGGACAATGACGTCAACAACAGGAGATGGACTGGAGGTCTGGGAAAGTTGGACTCAGCCAATTATCTACTAGGTACACGCCCAAGTGAGTGGTAGCTTGGGGGGAGACAAAATCCTTTGTCCGTGTATTGTTGAGAGAGAAAGAGGGAGTTTGGAAGTTTCATCTGGTAAATTCGCTGTGTGGTGTGTTGCAAGGATTGTTTTGTAAATATACAAAGACTGTACATAGTATCTAGTTGTAGCAATAAAGGCTCATTTTGTTTGCCTACAACTGGTGTGTTTTCCTGACTGCTGATAAAGCTGGAGAGCTGAAGCAGTGTCATCAAGATCCAGATGGGAAGAAGTCTGGAGGCATGCAGGAGAAGAGTCAGCTTTTCCTGTCAGCTCTGCTGAATGGTTAAACTACTGCAACACACATCATCCACCATCCTGACAAAATCCCAGCAAAAATTGTCAGATAATAAATACTGGTAGTAAACTATCAAATGTTGTCAAATATAAACAGTAAAAATGTGACCCATTGAAACAAAAATAAATTGGCAGCTGACCTTAATTATAGATGCCAAATATAACTACTTCTGGATCAGAATTTAGCTCTCTATCATATTTTTAGTTCTCAAATATTTCAGTGTAATTCTCAATTCAAAAACATGATCATATACTTTTAAAAATAGATGTTTTCTGAGAAATGAAGTTCAAAATGCATGCTGGTTGGTAGATTATATATTATAGCTGTAGTCCATTGAACACTTACCTAGTAGTAAGTCCTGCTTGAACTCAGCATGACCTATTTCTGAGCAGACAGGTATATAATTGCTCTGTTTAAAATGTATAATTTCAGAGAAACATGGTTTACTAAGCATATTTCAGGCCTTTGTTAAAACAGCCACCACTATTTTGCCATTATATTTGAAAGAAAGGCAAAACAGAGAGGGTTATTTAGGGATAATTTCAGGGAAAACTGGAGAAATTCACAAAATATTTCAGTGGGTGTCCCTTCTCTTGCTACCTGTTTCTTTCCTAAATGTGTAGTCACACATTCTTTTGTTCTCTGCTTGTCTGATGCTCTTGCTTTCTGTTAGAAGGCAGGTAATAACATATCTACATGTAAACACATGGGCATCTTGGGTGGGGATGATATAGCAAGTGGTTAGCCCATCCTAACTTTTATTGATATCCTCCTTGCCATCTAAAACTTCCTCCCAACTTCAGTAACTATTTCAGCCCAGGCATAATTTTAAATATAAATTTAGATTGAAATGTTCATGCAGATTTTTTTTTTAAAAAAATACAAATTAATATTGAATAGCAACAGAGAGGACTTAAGAGTAAACATACCTTGTGTGGAAGTGATAGAGAGTGGTGGGTGTAGAGGAAAGTGAAAGAGATAGAAGGTAGTGTGAGTGAGAGGGATAGAGAGGGGTTGGGAATTGGGAGGGGAAGGTGAGAGTGAATGAGTTAAAAAGATAGGATAGGAAGGGTAAGAAGATGAAAGAAGAAGGAAGAAGGGAATTATGTTAGTAATAGAAATAAGTTTTGTTTTGCTGAAATGTATACTTTTGAAAATAGATTTAAAGTTTAACAACAAATGTTATTTTGCAACTATGGAAAGAAGATTCTCTTCTTGAAGAAGAT
>JAIPUX010001880.1:2747596-2760748 GCA_020142125.1 Phrynosoma platyrhinos | reverse complement strand
TCCCAGATCTCACAGGTGTCTCCATGCCTCCTTAACTCCTTTTCTCATTTATTTTACTCAGAGAGTTAGGGAAGCATGGAGGTCCCTGTGAGTTCTGGGTATACATGTTGTTAAGAGTTAGCAACCTTTGCATACCTGTATCCATAATTGCTAGTTTCCATATTGCTGACTTATGATTAACAGGAAATCCTGGTGTGTTGTCTATTACCTCCTGGACTCTATTACAGAATTTTTCAGTTTCTTCTTCTGCTTCTGTGGTTGGCACATAGATTATGGTGATTTTCACTGATTTTCACTGAAGTATAATGGACATGATTTGATCCATCTTTGCATTGGATCCTTTGACTGATCTTGCTATATCCCTCCTCACGATTATTGCCATCTCATTTTTTGTCTTTTCATTACCTTAATAAAACACTGTGTAATTATTTGACTCAAAATGTTCCATTCCTCTACACTTTATCTCACTCACTCCTAGTATTGATATATTTATATGTTCCATTTCCTTTTTTTACTATGTCACACTTCCCTTGACTCATGCTTCTTACATTCCATGTTCCTATAATATGTGTTGTGTAGCTTTGGACAGTCTTTTCATTTTTGAACATGTCTTCTGCTTTTTGAGTTCAGGTATGCCCATGACTGTCTCTGTTTGCAGCTGCCCTTTGCTCTGCCCTTTTAGCATTATTTTTGTGTCCTATCACTACCTCTTGTTTCATTTTGGATTGTTTCATCCTAGGATTTTCTCAGGGCCATGCAGACAGCCTGCTAGGAGTGGTCAGAGGCCACATTTAGCAGCGATTGGGCTGTGATTGCACCGGGACCATGGCAACCACACTGCCCACCTCCAGAGCAAGTCGCACACTGCAGTCCCAAGCCAGCCACCTCCAGGAGACATATTTAATTGGCTCCTTTTTACACCAGCTTCTGGCCATCTTTGACATACTCAGAGTGGCTTCTAGATACTTTGGGAAGAGGTGTCATGTAAACACCATGCCCTCAAAGCAGCCAGAAGCTGCTTCTTTTGGTCTGTGCATTTCAGGCTCAATTAGAGGTTCTCATAAGAAAGTTTACCATTGTCTTCCTTTGCACACAGTACAAACATGTATTAGCTGTAGTTTAAGTGCCATTATCTCTGAAGGATCTTCCATTAGTGTCACTTATCAGTACTGCTGCTACCCAGTAGTTGTTTGGTGGTTGCCTCATGCAGGCATCTGGTCAGCAGCAGCAGTGGTGGCTGCAATGGTGGTCCTGACCTTGCATAGCCAGCTGGGTGGCAATGATGGGTGCAAAAGCAGGAAGCAGGGCAGAATAAAATACTGTAAGAAAATTTGAACTAGGAACAAAAAATGAAGCAAGAGAACAACTGGCACAGTTTTGTGAGGTCAACAATTATTCACTGTAAACACATTTTTCATTTAATCTGAGAGGAAACTGTACAAAGGAACATTGCTAGATGGCCAATACAAAAATCAGATAGTCTACATAATTGGAAACAGAAGATGGAGAAGCTCCATACTCACAGCAAAAATGAGACCACACACAGACTACCACACACATCATGAGCGGCTAATATCAAACATTAGAACAAAGCTGAAGTAGCCAGAAATTCAATTATCATGCTGACATATGATCTGAAGAACATCTCAGTATAAATTAAAAATAAAGTGAAAAAATAGATTTATACTATTAAGCCTATGGATAGAAATTATGGACATAGTAAAGGAGAAATGCATTAAGATGCTATCTGTCACCTAAAGAAAAGAGGGAAAAAAAACAATTGAGGGCCGATGAAACACTTTAAGCAGTAAAGGAAAGATGAGAAGCAAAAGTAAAAAGAGAGGAACATGAACAGAACCAGAACCATAAATGCAATTGTTCAATGATTAGTGCACAAGTATAAGGAGAATTACTATAATAATCAATGCAGACAAATAGAATCAGACAACAACATCAACAAGGAAGAACAAAAGACCTCTTCTACAAGATCCATGAAATCAAAAGGAAATTTAAACCAAGAGTGGAAATGCTCTATGCTCTATGCTCATGACAAAGCAGCAATAAAAAGATGATGGGAAAATACACAGAAGTACTATATAAAAGAGATGAAAAAGTGACATTCATTTGGGGAAGAACCATATGAAGATGAACCCCAAATTTTAGAATGTGAAGTGAAAGCTTCACTTGAAGCAATTGGGAAGAATAAATCAGCAGGAACAGATGGCATACCAATAGAACAACTACAGTCCATAGAATCAGAATCAGTTTTATTTATTAAAGTCTGCCAACAAATATGGACAATAAGATAATGGTCCGCATATTGGAAACAATCAATATACATTCCCACCTACAAAAAAGAAGACACAAAAGATTGCAGTAACTGCAAGACCATTGCATTAGTTTTTCATGCAAGCAAAGTCATGCTCAAATATTACAGCAAAAATTCCTACCATATCTATAGAGAGAAATACTGGGAGTGTTAGTTGGGTCCCAGAAAGGAAAAGGCACTATGGATCACACTGAAAACTTAAGCTGGATAATGGAACTTGCCAGAAAATACAACCCAAAAAAATAAATAAAATCACTATGTGCTTTATAGACTATGCCAAAGCATTTGACTGCATAGATCATGAAAAGTTCTGAATTGCACCCAAGTAGTGGGTGTACCATTACATTTTATTATCTTGATGCATAACCTATACAAAGAGCAAGAGGCTACCATTAGAACAGGATATGGGGAAACAAAACATTTCCCATTTGGAAAGGGGGGAGCGGACAAACCTGCATCATGTCACCCTATTTGTTCAACTTGTATACAGAAAATATATGCAGAGCAGACTTATTCAGAAGGAGGAGGAACAAAGATAGAGGAAGAAATCTCAATAATGTAAGACAGTGAGGGGGCACGGTGGCTTAGCAGTTAAGACTCTGGCTATGATGACTGCTAGATTACCAAGTTAGCAGTTCAAGACCCAAGCGCCACCTGATGGAGTGAGCTCCCATTACTAGTCCCAGCTTCTGCCAACCCAGCAGTTCAAAAATATGTAAAAGTGCAAGCAGATAAATAGGGACCATTTTGGTGGGAAGGTGACAGTGTCCTGTAAAGTCATGCTGGTTGTCAAAGGGAAACCTTTACCTTTACTTTTACCTTTTAAGACAGTGCTCCCTATGGTGGGAAATATTGCCCCCTAGAGGCAATACAAAGGTCCAGAGTGGTGAGGGCAAGAGAGGCAGCAGTTGAGCCTTCAGTCAAAGTATTGGTGTACAAGAAAGACAAGTGGAACCAGTGGCATTTAGGACACTTGTGCAGAATTAGGAATTAGAGCACATGGTAGTGGGGCAAAAGTGACAGCAAAAAAAATGAGTGTTCACATTTGGGACTCTGCTTAAGCCTTGTGAGCTTTGCTAGCACATGGCCAGCAGACTGGAGCTGCACTGCTGCTCCTGCTTTCTTTCTTCAGAAAGGATGAGAGAAGAATTAGCAGAAAAATAATGTTAGAGGTGGATGACTTGAAGATGTGTGGAGAAGATATGTCTCTGAGGAAGGGGATTCTGAGGTCATTTCTTCAACAGATTTGTTGAGAGTCTTTCTGGACTGGGGAGAAGCTTCTCTCTTTGAACCTAGCCAGTAGCTGATCGGCTAGTTAAGCAGCAACCAAGATGTCTAGGAAAGCAGCTAGCAACTGATAACAAGTCCAAAATAATGTATTTTCAAAACAAACAAAAGAAAACCACACTGATTTTGTGGAAAAATGGCAAGTCTTGGATGGTAGACTTACAAAGCAAAAGGCAGAGTTCCACAAGCAAGATCTGTAGTTAGTCCAGGTGCAAGCCAAAGGGTCAAACAAATATCATAGTTGAGCAGTCCAAGTAGGTCAAGGGTTCCAGCAAAGCAGAATGATAAGCCTGAAATTCTAAGATCTAAACCAAGAAGTAAAGAAGAGCATCAAGGAACAAGGTGCTTTACCAGGGAAATCAGATAAGCTCTGACAAAGGCTCTGGCATCCTTCCCAGGCTTTTATCATCAGCTCTCACAAGTGCAGCTGTTTCTTAATTGCCCAGAATTTGATATAAAGCCTCTGAGACCGGTGGAGGCACACCCTTTCAGATCTCCTCTGGCTGTAGGTAGGTACATTGGTCTCCTTGTCCTCCTCCTCCATGCCCACATTTCCAGAAAGCTCTGCTGCCTGGAGGTTTGGTTCCTGATTATCTTCTGGGCCACAGTCCCTGCTGGTATTGTAAGGGAAGAGCTAGGGCCTGGCTCAGGCAAAGATTCAAGCTCAGGGTCAAAGTCCTTTCCTGAGTCTTCAGCCAGGCTGGGCATGACACAAGAAGCCTCTTACCTGAGCCAACTTTTAACTAAAGAAAATCAAAGAAGAAAGTGCAAAGACAATCTCAATGTTGTACATCAAGAAAACAAAAATACTTATGGAGGACCTGCATAAATTCCATTTAGAAGAAACTGCAAGGAAGATTTTCCATATCTTCAATCAATCATTGATCAGAATAGAGACTGTAGTTAAGGAATCAGAACAAGACTAGAACAAGACTAGGACCAGGAGGGCTTAACTTCCTGTTTTGAAAAAAAAACCCAAAATCTAAAACAATTCTACCTCTTCCCAACAACATATATTAAAATTGCATCTATGCTCCCAGAGGATTTAGAGGCTGCTATTGAGAAGAGACAATGTGAGTTAGGAGGGAAGCAGACGGCCAATTGGCCCATTTTGGGGTCAGGTAACGGGAGGGGCAGCCGCACGAACGGCACCCCAACCCCTTCCCCAGGTCGTCCTCGGAGCAGCCGGCCCTCCACATGGCCGGCGCTCCAAGGAGGACCTCCTACTGCAGCGTCCACACACTCTGCAGTGGAAAAGTCGACGAAGGTGCACCACAAGCTTTTGCAGCGCACCTTCGGTGACTTGTGAAAGCAGCGCCAATTTAGCACTCCTTTCCAGGGACAGCGAAAGTGCACCGCGGGGCTGAGGTGTGGGGATACCTCAGCCCCAGTGTGCAGCTTCCCGGGGCAGCCCACGGCCACCTGTCTGCTTCACCCGTTAGAATTTAATGTTGGCTTCATAGGGGCTATGCAGAAGGGCAAAAAGGGGTGCTTTGAGGGTGACTGGTAGGCATGGCCTTTAGATGATGCACAACTAAAAGTTTCCAGGAAAGCACCCTCTAACCGTCATATGCCGAGAAAAGCCATTCCAAAAAGGAACCACTTTTTTCTGCTCCTTCGGTGAAGATGCACACCTTTGCATATGTGTATATATACAGCAACACTGATGCACCAGAAAACAGCCATATAAATGCACTGTCGCATTTACAGCGGAAATTGACTCGGCGATCCAGAGCATGCACCCTATGATGCAAGCTTTACTTTAAAGCACCGTATGTTTCCAGGTGTGGACGCACTGGTGGAGGTACACTTGAATATTAGAACCCTAACCCTTACCCTAATTGTAACCCTATGCATGCGCCCTAGCAACTGTCCTCTATTATGACAAAAAATGCATTCTGTTGGATGTATGCTTGCTATGACCTCTCCTGGCATGATGGGGGAGGGGCTGCTAGAGTAACATTTGTCCATGTGTCCTGTTGACCATGTCCCTTGCATTACCACCAGCTACATGCATCAAGTCTGTCCACACAAACCTCCCTTGTATGCACTTCTCCCCTCCCACTTGATCTGTGTTTTGTGGAGGATGATGGAATGTCTTTTTAGTTGACAAACCCTTTCCTTCACCCCAGGGGTGACACAATCAGACAGTGGCACTTGTCTACTGCACCCACTCCTTGGGGGGAAGAGGAGGTCAGCGAATCCTTGCATGATCTGTGGGTGTATGACAGAACCTGTGCAGGTACACAGGCATGCCAAACTTCAGTCATCTCTGTGCACAGTGTGACAGACTGTATACCACCTTATAATAGGTCCTGTACAGGTGCACAGGGATGCTGAACTTCAGTCACCTTTGTACACAGAGTGACAAATTGTATACTAGCCTATGATAGGTCCTGTGCAGGAGCACAGGGATGCTTTCCTGCACAGATGTGCAGGTGTGGAGAGATGGGCCTGTGCATGTGCACATGAGTTTGAGAGAACAAAACAATAAAAGCAGCCACTGCTGGTCCATGCAGTTGCTTCATCTCCCTTTGCAGCATCCTTGCGGTTGGTAGTGTGATTTCTAGAGCTTCAATACAACCTTGGAAAAGCTGCATTGACTCCCCCCAGTGTGATTGCTCCATCCTCATTTAGGTCAACCTCAGGGCAGGCAGTGCAGTTGCTGCAGCTTAGAGAAAAAACTATTTCAGTTCACCTTTTCCTGACCATCTGCATAACCCCATAGTTATAAAGCCAGTGTAATGAAGAAGTTGCCATGTGTAGAGTGATTAAGGCGATATAGGGCCTCTACAGATGGGCTGCCCTGAGAAGCTGCGGATTGGGACCAAGGCTGTCCCATGCCTCGGCCTTGATCCACCCTTATGGCGCCTCTGAAAAGGAGTGCTAAAACAGCACTCCTTTCAGAGGAGCCAAAATGGGTGCCGGAAGAGGTGCCAGGCACCTCTTCTGCACTCCTTTCAGCTCAGCATGTCTGGATGCTAAGCTGGAAGGATGTCATCAGAGCCCTCGCCATGTGCAATGGTGAGCACTCCGATGACATCCTCAAGAAGGGGTTGGGGCACCAGGCATCTGGCTGCCCCTCCCCTTCTCTAGCTTCAAGATGGCGCTTTTCGCCATCTGTCTCCCCCCCTAGAGTCAAATCTCTGCTTAGTTATGAGGTTTACTGGGATATATGGAGCACCAAACATTCTATTGGCCTAATATACTACATAGGATTGCTACAAGGATAAAATGCAATAACTTCCTGTTTAGCATGCCCAAGAACCAATAAAGCAGTTAATAGAGCTTCAAATCAGAAAGACTTTGGTGCAAGTCTCAGGTCAGTCATTAGCTTATTATGTGGTTTGGGGTAACACATAATCCCTCTGCCTAAGTGTGTGTGTGTTTAACACATTTTTAAACATCAAATTCCTCATGGTTCCCTAATCAAGCTAGGAGCTTAGCACAAGATAAAATTCAGGAGTTTGACCAAAGGGACAAAAGAAGGCTCAAAGGTGAAGAACAAACAGACACATGCCAGAGCCAAGAAGATTGTTATTGGGGGGAAGCAGATGGGTGGCCATGGGCCACCCTGGGAAGCTGTGCCACGGGGTCGAGGTATCCCTACACCTCGGCCCCGCGGCGCAGCTTTGCTGCCCCTGGAAGGAGCGCTAAAATAGTGCTCCTTCCACAAGTCGCTGAAGGTGTGCCGCAAAAGGCTGGTGGTGCACCTTCGGCGACTGTTCCGCCTCTCACTGTTATCAGAACCATGACCCCCATCTTCTCCACTGATATTCAATAGTAATGTTACCATACCCTACACCCTTCTCATTGGCTATGGGGTTCATAATTAACATCTAGCATTGGACATGTTTTGAGAGGTCACAATAATCTGCAGAAGAGCACATGTAAGGAAATATGCCAAACTGAGGACATCCATGAGACCTAAATATAAGGGAATGGGTTTTGAGCATCTTGCAACATCTAGGATCTTTGCATTTTCTCTTGCAATGCAGACAAAGGGGGTCCCATTGCAAAGCAACCAAAGACCATATTTTTCACCTCAGCTCCTGATGTGTTCTAATCACCCTCCCTACCCAATATTCCAGAGATTGTCCCAAATCTAATCAGTGTTTTGTAACTCCAGAGCGAAAGCCATCAGCTGTTCTGGATCCCTTTTGATAATTTTCTTTGAAACTCATTGAGATCTTTATCACACCAAATATCACAACAACCCCCCCCCCTTGGGGTATGAAATGGGATATAAATATTTGTCTCAGTCCTTGCTACTTTGTCCACAGACCAGAGATCTGTTCCATTCTCTCTGTGTAATCCTCAGATGCTGTCTGAGCCACCCTCCATTTTCCATGGACCTCTCATCAGAACTGGTGATTATCATCTCCTTTAACTCCTGATTCCTCTTTAGCCAGCCTTCCACTTTTCCTTCTGATATCCTTGTATGGTTTTTACAGGCGCCTTGGTTTGTATGTTTCTGTGCACCCTTGTACATTTCTAAGCAAAACCCTTCTATTTTATGAGACTGTAGTGCTCTCTGCATTTAGTACTGGTATACATAGGTGAAAAGATTCCCTGACATGGCAAAGAAGGCCTTGCCAGGCAATACAGCAGGAAACATGTATGAACAGCCACCTGGCATCAGCATGGAGGGCTCCAGATAACAGGAGGAGGTCATGGAATATCTTGGCCTGTGTAGACACTGTGAAAGATTGCCTCTCACATCCAAAGTAAAATACTTAGGAATTGTGTTAACAAAAAAGAATGTGGATTTATACTAAAACAACTATGGGGAAACTTGGGAAGAAATTAAGACCGACTTAGTAAAATGGACAAAGCTACAGTTATCCCTTTCAAGAAAGATGGCTGTTATAAAGATGAATGTCTTACCCAGGCTAATGCTTTTATTTCAGAATCTTCCAATTCTGGTTAAAGAAAAATGTTTAAATATGTGGCAAAAGGAGCTGTCCAAGTTCTTGTGGGGGGGAAAGAAACCGAGGACAAAATGGAAGATCCTAACTGAAGAGAAAACTAAAGGAGGAATGGTGGCACCAAACTTAAAACCGTATTATCAGCCTTCATGTCTTACATGGTTGGAAGATTGGATCAAGCTAGAAAATGAAGAAATATTAGATATTGAATGCTGGGATTTAAGGTTTGGCATACATGCATACCTTTGCTATGGTAAAATAGCTGTAAACAAAGATTTTAATAATCATATAATTAGAAGAACATTGCTAAATATATGGAACAAGATTAAAAAAAACAATACTACACAAAAACACCTTTGTGGATCTCAGTACAGGAAGCCTTTTATAAGAGGACAAAGAATATTGGAGAAAAATGGACAAGCTATAAAGACATATTAGAAATAGACGCCGAGAAAAACCACCATTTCAAAACTATAGAAATCCTACAACAGGAAAATGTGAATATGAATTGGTTCCTGCACAATCAATTAAAGGTCAAATTTAGCAAGATAAAGAACTAAATGGATTTGTGATAGAGGATAATGAATAGACGAAGTTCTATTTTGAGAGGAGAAGAAGCACATATCAAAATATTATGAGATATTTAAAAAAAGAGATCTGGAAAACAAGACAATTAAAGCTGTAATGATCAAATGGGCACAAAATATAGGACAACCTATACACTTAGAGTGGGAACGAATTCACCTTATGCCAAAACTATAAGGAAAACTATCTCAAGATGTTCCACCAATGGTATCTAACACCAGCTAAGCTAAATAAGATGTATAAAATCAGCAACTCAAAGTGTTGGAAGTGTCAGAAACCAGAGGCAAACTTCATACACATGTGGTGGGAATGTCAGGCGGCACAGAAATATTGGAACACAATAGCTAAAGCAATAGGTGAAATGCTGGAAATTAAATTAGAACGAGACCCCAGAATTTTTCTACTGAATATGATAAATAAATTAGAAACTAAAATTCAGAAGAAACAAAGAAAAATAGCTCTCTATATGATTACTACGGTGAGAATACTTTACGTCCAGTACTGGAAAATAGACACCATACGAGAAGAAGAATGGCAAACAAAATTCCAAGAAGCAATAGATATGGACAAACTCACAGCCAAGCTAAAAGGAAAAGACGACTGGACCTGCTTCTGAGATATAGGACTAAAGAGAGGATGGAAATTTATTTGAGATAAATTCTTAATACAAAGACCAGTAGTAAGAGGAAAGAAGCAAGTTTAAAATGGAAAATGAAAGACAAGCACGGTAGTTGTATAAAGAGGATGTATTCAGAAGAATGATCGGGAAGAAGAAACAGATAACAATAATTCTCTAGATAAATCCAATATATTATCAGGTTGAATTATAATAATGAGAATGTTCACATTGTGTTTACGTGATTGTGACTGTGTGTAGTGTGTAGTATTTAATGTATGAACTTGTTGGTTTTTAGAGTATGTAATGAAAGATAGACGTGTTGTAGTTATGTATGAAAGTATGTTATGTTGTTATGTAATGTAATGTAATGTTTTTTTGTGGGGTTTTTTTTCGGGCTGTGTGGCCATGTTCTAGAAGAGAACTATGGATGCCGGCCATGAAAGCCTATGACTTCATAATGTAATGTTGTTTTTTAATTAATAAAATAAATTAAAAAAATATTGTCTCTCACCTTGTTCTAGCAAAACAAGCAAGCAAAAAAGTGCCCTTCTCTCAAAAAACCTGCCATGTTTGGAAATGGCTCAGTGTTAATGATAATGTTTCTCTGAAAATTTACAAATTTCTTCACATCTATAGCATTATCAAGTCAACTGGCTCATGTGGGTTGGTTGATTTATGGGCTGGTGCCTAGAAGGGGAGACAGAATGGTAGCTTTTATCTAATTAGTGGCTCCCATCTTCCTGCTTGGTGTCTTTCTGGTTCAGCACAGATGTTGTCTTCTTTCATGCAAGGTGCCTAGGTGATGGGTATAGGACTTGAAAAATTTTCAATGTTCATTTTTACCTGGATTTAAGATTAGTAAAATGAGGAATGACCGAAAGATTCCAAAAGTGACAGTTCTTTTTTCCATCTGTGCTTGAATTTTTTTTTTGCTTTCATGATTTGAGGCACATGTATAAGTAAGTTTCATAAAAGGGTAATCTCAAATTATTAACAAGTTGTGAAGGATGGCATGCACATGAATAGGTCCCTTAGTATGTTGTGTGAAGCTTCCATTAGTTAAAACACAACCAGTACAGCTTAAACCTGGCAGTGGGTACAGTGTTGAGAAAGAGAGACATTATGGTAGTAAGGGACCAGAACATGGAAATCTTTTGGACTATAGTTCCTAGAATCCACCAGCTAACATTTTTAATAGCAAAAAAACAACTTTTCTAAACTGCCAAAGGTATTAGGTTGCTCCATACTATGCAGACTTCATAGATTTAGGGGGGGATGCAGATGGGCAGCCATGGGCCACCCTGGGAAATGGAGGATTGGGGCCAAGGCTGCCCTATGCCTCAATCCTCCTTCCTGCCGGCCCTGAAAGGAGCACTAAAATGCTGGTCCTTTCGGAGCCAGCAGAAGTGACACATCAAGATCCACCGCACGGCTCTTCTGCATCTCTTCCGGTGCAACACGTAAATATGTTGTGCTGGGAGGACATATTCAGGGTGTATACCATGCGTAATGGTGTGCACCCTGATGACATCCTAGGGGAGGAGTTGAGGTGGCCACCATGCAACTGCCCCTCCCCTTCCCTGCCTCTGAAGACAGTGCTTTGCACCGTCTGTAGAGGCCCTTACTCTTCAGATGATACTGACACTGTGGAAACAAATTACAGGAGAGCACTTTTTGGTCATGTCATTCTTGTTATTGTGATGCATAAATTGAGCCAGATCTATTGCTGTTTTATTTATTTATATATCTGGCCCTGCCTCACAAAGAAACTAGTTTTTACTTCTCCAAAGACATGCTTAGCATGTTAACTGAAAATAGTTCAGGCACTTCATTAATTGGAATATTAATTTCTGGCTGGGGAATACTGGCAGCAGATATTCCTGTTTAATTACTTTGCAACAAAATGCCTTTTCCTATGAAATGCCCACTGGTAGATTGTCATAGCAGTTAACTTGCATATTCTGTTTGTGGGGGACGAGGTAAATGCCAGCATGAAAGACAAGTAAATTGAAACCAAACCCCGTATCAAATGAATGCAGCTGTTGATTGCTTTCAAACAGAAGATTAAAACAGTGAACTCCAAGGCTTCCCAATAGAAAATGTTTAATAGACTTTTGTACTGCGAAGTGCATTACTATGATGTGTGTGTGTGTGTGTGTGCAAAGCAATTACAAGATTATATGCGTACAGTTTTCCAAAACATAATCATGTGTTTTTTGAGCTCTGAAACCTTTGATATAGCTAAACATAAATCTGTGGAACATCCTAAAAAGGGGTGATTCATCTTCGGAAATGGAAGTCACAGCCTTAGAGCAGGAATTGAAAACCTTTGGTCCTCCAGGAGCTTTGGACTGAGACTTCCATAATCACTCACCACAGACCAGGATGAATGAGACTGTAGTTTATTGTGGCACCAGAGCTCTCTCACAGAGAAGGCTTAATGTCTTAGAAAAAATACAATTCCCATGATTCCCTAGCACTGAGCGAGGGCAGTTAAAGTAGACTCAATTAGCACCATTTCTAGCTGTCTGCAAAGGCTTTATTTTTAAAACAGTCACACATTTCCATCCATAACATAATAAGATATGACCTTGAACAAAAACTATACATAAAATGTAACTACACCCAAACTTTACTTATACATGATGCCCACTACCTAACATACGTAGATAACATATCTAAATTTTCCTTTGTAGATATATATATATATATATTCTGTAACTTCCTTTCCTCTACTCTCGAGTTTAACTTCTACTTGCTTCTTTTCGCTGCACTTTTTTTAAATACATATCTGCATCTTCTTTTGTTTTAGATCCTCTATCTGTACCACCTGTTGGTTTCTGCCCATCCCCCCCAAATCCTGGACTGCTCTTTCCCCATTTTTATTACCAATACATATTATATTTGTGATCTTTCGTATCTTCATATAATTAATATTTTTACATTATTGTTGAAATCTTCCACTACTTATCTGTTCTTCTGTTTGTTGTTTATTATCATTTTAACTGTATATGTAAGTCCTCTAAATAGTCTGATCTCCTATTGCTGTGCTTCTAGATATTCTTTCATGCTACCCCATTCTTTTTCAAATTTTTGCAGAGGTACAATTCTCAATAATTGAGTTAGTTTGTCATTTCCCATTTATTCATATATTTTCTGATTCCATTCTTTTATATCAGTTATTCCTTCCTTTTTCCAATACTTGGCATATATTACTATTGCAGCTGTAATAATGTAAGACAAAAAATTTCATCACCTCCCCCCCAATTCTTCCTCTACCATATTTTGTATGAAAACTTTTGTTTTTTTCTTCAAATTTATTTTGAGTGTCTTTGATATGGCTTTACAGATTCAGGTCCAATTTTTTTTGTTCTTCAACGCATGTCCATCATATGTGCAACATA
>JAIPUX010001880.1:2727380-2739211 GCA_020142125.1 Phrynosoma platyrhinos | reverse complement strand
AAGCCAAAACTGGCCTGAGGTCAAAGGTGTTTGTCCAACATCAAAGGGAACCAAATCTACATGAGGGAGGATCATTCAGTTTGGCAGTTCTGGAGTGAGAATGAAGTTGTAAATTAGCCTTATCTAGCTTGTCCATCAGAGCATCTTGCTTGTAAATCACCTATCTTCCTCTCTATGATGTGTGAATGTCTTTTAATTTGCAACTCTCAAACTAATATATTTGATGTGTTTTTGGGTGCAATAAGTAAGTGACTTTCTTTCTTGAGGATTATGACAATTCCCAGTCTAGAGTCCATTTGGGGCCATGGAAGAGAATTACACCACAAAATTGGAAGATTTCAGTGAGGGTAGCACTTCTATAGCCCAGGAACAGCCACTTAGAAAGGTGTCTCCTGTGTCCAAACTATACATACTTGTGAATGCAATTTGACGGAAAGAAAGCCTTAATATGCTGATCTTAAAACTCAGGCAAGTCCATAAATATAAATATAATTGTGGATAGTCAAGAATAACCCTCATTTAGTCTTGGGTCATGACTTAGATTTTATAGGTTTTGGTGGTCTACAAAGAAAAATCCTACTTCAAACCTTCTAATAAGATTAAGATAATATTTTTCATTGCCTTTCTCTTAAATGTAGACATACTGAAATATTATTTTTCTTAGGCTACTTAATTTCCTGTTTGCCAAAATGAGCTCCAAATATTCATGCCTTCAGATTGATGGCATGAGCTTATGTGAAAACTATTTTGTCTGTGAAATTTGCTGAGAAAAAAAGGGGAGTCTATGAAGTACAGTTGCTCAAGGAATCTTTACCTGTGCCCAGAATAGATTCGTGAACTCACATTCAACTCTCACCTGTATTATGAAACAAACAGGTGGCCAATTTCACTCTCTAGTAAAATGGAATCAACATTTCTGCCACCCATTTACCTTTTGGTGACTGGTAGATAAGAAGTCCTATATCTGATTTCCCATTGATGATGAATTGATAATTATTTGGCCATAGAGTACCAGGCTACAAGATCAGAATGAGAAATTAAAGCAGGACTAAGAAGCATATGGCTTTCGGAGTAATGGTTTTATGTCACTGCATGGTTCAACTGAATCCTGTGCATTCCTGTATTTATTTTAGAATTTTTTTTAATCCTCACAGCTGAGCAGGTACATTTGAATATATATGAAGTGATTATCGCTACACACAATTAAAATATTTATTAAAAAGCTATCTGTTTATGATAGATATAATTTTTGTTTGACAAATCTTCAGACAAATCTTTTCTAAAGGTTACATTTTTACTTACATACAGAGAAACGCTGAGTTGATTTCATTTTTCCTGTTATAAAAAAATTCTCAGGCTTTCCAACTTTTGTCTTGAAATTTTCATTTAGTAATATAGGATAAAATGTATTTAATGAGAAGTTGGTATGCTTTTTCAGATGGGTATAAATGCTGAAGAAGGGCATATAGGTACTTCGATTGATGGTGAAGCTGAAATGCCCCATTAAAAAAACATTGCTTTGTATATAGGTGTGAAGAAAAAGGGCTTAGGGGCAGGGAAAAAGATAAATAAAATGATCAGTAACTGCTTATCTAGAGGCCCAAGCTTTCAATCTTGCTTCCTCGCATTGCAAATGCAACCTTGCCTTTTCATGAACAGAGCCTCACTAGGCCTCAGGGTGATAATGCTCCAAGCCAATCACTGAATTGCAGTGATCTAGAATTCAGTAAAATGAGTTATGACATGGTGCTGCCCCTCAAATGGAGGAAGAGAAATGAAAAAATCTGAAAACCTGGGTGAATGTTGCACTCTAGGAATTGTAGTAAACATAATCCAGGAAAAATGTATAATGTTCACCAGTACAAACATTTCTTCAGATCAATTTTAAGTTTCCTCAGATAATGTATTATGAAGCCAAGAATTTTGCCTTTAACTCTGGACATCTTATTTGTCAATTGGAAACATATATAATAGGTGTATCAAAAAAAAAAAAAAAAACTGTTGCTCCATCCAGTTTCTTGGGTCTAATACAAAACTCTTTCCCGATTACCATTCAGATTGTAGAACCAACAATCACTTTGGGATGAAGCAGACGGGTGGCCCTGGGCTGCCCCCGGAAGTGGAGGATCAAGTCCGAGGCTGTTGGACACCTCGGCCCTGATCCTCCCTTTCGCCGCCTGTGAAAGGAGTGCTAAAATAGTGTTCCTTTCGCAAGCCATGAAAGGGGTGCCGCAAGAGGCGTGGCACGCCTCTTTGGCGTCTCTTCCAGCTCAGTGTGTATGGATGCTGAGCCGGAAGGATGTAATTGGAGTGTCCGTCATGTGGAGCAACGGGCACTCCGATTATGTCTTCAGGAAGACATGGTGACTCTAAGGCTGGGATTGGCTAGTTAAAACTGATTCAGATTCTTGAAGATTTGGGCCTAAAATCTGGGCCTTGTATATTTTCTTTGTGGCTTCTTTTCTCATATTTTCCTCCCATTGTCTGCCACACGATTTAAGTTTACGGATCTTGTTCTGAATGACACCAATACTTGGTATGTGTATATAATTTAGATTTCATTATGTCCACTTATTTTGATCATGCACTCTTCCCAAATTGTTCTCATTTCCTTTCCACTATAATGAACTCCTTTGAAATCTAGTCTGTACTAGTTATTCCAATGGACCATAATTGTTGTAGATAAAACAGGAACAGAGACCCATTTTGGAATACAGGACAGTAGAGTTTTATTCCTTTTAATGTCAACGGGCCTCTGACAGAGTGCCCCCCCTTGCTAATGAACATCCTTATATACCATCTTACACAACTAACTTATAATTATATGAACACATGCATAATTCAATATTTTCGTTGGTTACAGGACACAACTCCAAACCCCCTCCTTTCCTGAGTATGTTACACTTCTATTTGCCATGTGCGAACAAATTTAGCTTTCCTACCTACTGCCTGCTCATACCATCAATCTTATCTCCCTTGGTCTGTGGAGCTGTCTAGTCTTCAGGGCGAAATAAACAACATTCCATTTCAGTGAATCAGGACTGAAAAACCTTGCAAATGCACAGTTTTAAATATAGAAAATG
This sequence comes from Phrynosoma platyrhinos, assembly GCA_020142125.1. Classification (NCBI taxonomy): domain Eukaryota; kingdom Metazoa; phylum Chordata; class Lepidosauria; order Squamata; family Phrynosomatidae; genus Phrynosoma; species Phrynosoma platyrhinos. Next base: position 2,736,128 of record JAIPUX010001880.1, on the reverse strand, counting down.
ATACCCTAAGGGTCATCCAACCCAGCCCCGAATTAGCCATGAGCTTTGTAGGTTTTTTTTTTTTAATATTTTTCATCTCTTACATAATTCAATATCTTGAAGGACTCTTTGTACAGAATAATGTTTTTGATTGAGGTTTAGGGAATAAGAGGAGAAGTGCTTATTGTTTCCATAACACTCAGAGATCTCTTGTGAAGTCCAGGAATCCCTGGACTGATACCCAGTTGGACAGAACATGTGTTAGCAGTATGACTGCTTCGTAGTGCTGGTCTTCAACCCTGGGACCCTTTTGTCAGAATTGGGAAATAGGAGTAGTGGTGAAGGCTTTCTGAGTCTCCCACCTCCTTCTATGAAACTGGCCACTCCTCAAAATCTCTAAAACTAAACACTCTAAAACAAATTCCCTAAAACCATTTAATCCCACTTCTCTATACTTTAATCCTACTTTTGTCACTCTCATGTGCCCTCCAAGTTGACTCCACTAGTCAGGTGATGTATGTTATTCAATGCCCATGTAAGAAACTTTATGTGGGAATGACTGCAAGACCCATAAAATAGGAAAATAGGAGAACATCTCTCCAATCTAAAGAATAGAAGAGTGGGAGTTCCTTCAGTTGGTCATTTTGTGGAAATGCAATATTGTACAGTCAATTTCCAGTTCTGGGTAACAGAAAGAATTTATAATAACAAAAAATATGTTTTAAAGAAAAAAGAGGTGGAATGGATTGTAAAATTGAACTCCCTGGTGCCTTCAGGTCTAAATGAAGATTTGGACCTACAAACTTTAATTTAAATCCAATCAAGAAAGATTGTTTGTATGCACGTATATAGCTGAAACATGAATGGGCTGAATAATCACCTGGACAGATTGCATCAGATATCTCTGTGCCTCATTCCTAAACATATAATTAGTTATATCTTTTCAAGGTATCTGGAATATGTATATATATAAAGAAATGCAGCAGATTCTGTTCTCTTTAATCCCTATGATCTTGTATTTTGGATAGTGTTTACAACTCCATTGATTTCTTTTAAAGGGTATGTACAATTTTGATATGAATAATATGGGAATTTTTATGCTATAGTTCATTGAGTGTTGTCTTATCTTTTTGATAATTATATGTGTATTTATATTTGTTTCCAGCTCCTGAAGAAGGCCTTTCTCATTGTGGCCTAACCATGTTGTGCTTTTTTAACACTGAATAAACAATTGACCATCCTAGAGAATGTGAAGATTGTCTCCTCTTTGTTTTCTGCTTTGCTACATGCTTTTCAATTCTCTTTTCACTACTTCACTATATAGCAAGCCAAAAGAGTGTCTATTGTTACAATTTCTGTCACAATGTAGTGGCTGGCTAACTCAGAACATAGTATTTTTTTTATCTGTTAAGAAGTAGTGTATTTTGATCATGTCACAAAGTTCGCAGTTGTAGCACAGAAAATCAGAACGAAAACTTTGAATCAATTGGTATCTGTTAACAAGAAAGCATGATGTCCTGGAAAGTTTAATATGGGAAATGTTAAGAAGTTTGTTTTTAGAAGTTTAATTTGCACTTCAACTTTTGTTTTTTCGTAAACACATACACACACATACATGTGTTGTTGCTGCTGCTACTGTTATGTGTTTTCAAGTCTTTCCCAACTTATGGTGACCCTAAGGCAAATCTATAATGAGGTTTTCTGGGGCTGAGAATGTTTGACTCACACAAGGTCTTCCAGTGTATTTCCATGGCCAAGTGGGGAATCGAACCCTGGTCTTCAGAGTCATAGTCCAGTGCTCAAACCATTACACCACATTTGTGCTCTCTCTCTCTCTCTGGATTTATACCATTATATTATTTATACAATATCATGGATTACATTATAATATATAATGAATTTCCCTATGTATGCATTTTTCACTGTATTGTATTCTGCTAAGCATGTTTGCAATAGCCTATGGCTATAAGCACCATCTGCAAAAAATGAAGGTGGAGACTAATGGACTACCCAAACCTGATTCCTTTAATATCCCCAACCCTCTAAAACTAACTACAGTGGGCCCTTGTTATCCACTGGGGTTTGGTACCAGGACACCCCCCCCCCAGTGGATAATAAAATCAGTGAATTTTCCTCTCAGCCCAGGGATGAAGTAAATATATAGAACTAACCTCCCTAACCTTAACTTTGTGACATCACTAATATGTCATTGGTTTGGGGGGAAATGGATTTTGCATAATTTGGCTCTTCATTCATTCTGCCACTTTTTTGACATATATGCCAGCTGGCCTCATCCAGCACAGCCATTGTGCCAGCTAATATATGTGAACAGTTGGCAGAAGGGGGATTTGCCACCAGAATGGCACTTCAAATGAGCAAAGGGCCAGTTTGCCTGCTCAACCAGAATTTTTCCTAGTCCTAACCCCCAACATCTGATGCATATTTAAGTGAAGATTGCACTATTCATTCTCTCACAATGTCTAACCCTCGCTAGATCAAAAAAACAAAATAAATTAAGCTAACAATCTCTAGCAATCTTACAATAACACTCTAAAGCTGTCTATCAAAATTAAGAAAGAGCTAGAATTTTAGGCAGTTGTAGTTAATGAATTTTGGAAGTTTGATGTTTATTGAGTTTTGAGAACTACAGAGTGAGTTATTTCTGTTGTTTTTTTAGAGTTAGCAAGTGAGTTGTTCAGTGTTTCCAAGCAAAATTCTAAAATTCTAGGGCAGTGAGAAGAAAATACATGACATTTTTTGTGTAATACCGTTGTTTGAGAGGTAGAGTAAGATTGTTTCCCACCCTGACTATTCTCAAACAGAATTTAAAGTAGGATTTAAATAGGATTAAAAGTCATGTAGACCTCCAGATATTTTTGGGACAGCACTTCCCAGTGTTTTTCACTGTTCATCATGCTGGTCTGGGTTGCTGGGAATTTCATTTCAACCACATCTGGAGAGCTACGCATTTCTCAAAAAAATGAGGTCTTAATCCAGTTATTGCTCTCTTGTAGAGTAGATTCAACTATTTAATAACAAGTCAACATACACATAAGTCTGATTCTTCCTGAAGTTAGCAACTGAGTTTAGGTCTTGGACATCTTAGGGGCTGTCCACACAAGCAAGGAAACACAGTTTCACCCTCTTTTGAAAGCTACCTATTTAAATGATGCACGTGGCCAATGAGAGGAATCTGGGATGAAGCCACACTCTAGAGCCAAACACCAGAGCAAAATAACCCCTGTTTTGCTTTTGTTCAAGCTGTAAAGTGTGAACTATCACACTGGCATGTACACTGTGCATTAGTGCAGAGATGGGGGAAGGGGCTGGTGAGCTGTCAGTGTCATAGCTGCCCATAATGTTTTTTGACACCCACCTATGAATCTATCACACATGTGCACAAGTAGTTGGCTGCACCATTGACCCAACCACACTATTGACCCATTCCACACCCCATGAAGTGAAATGATGATGAGCACAGGGTATTGCCAACAATACAATGGGTTTTATCATAATATCAACAAAATGGCCAGTCCAACAGGGGCCATGGGAGAAGGGGGACAAGGGGCCTGTATGTGGGGGCATCCATGATTGTGCTGTGCCAATGTGTCACAGGGCACACCAATGTTCTATATGTGTGGTTGTTTGCACAAGGGTGATTGCACATCTGGTTGTGTGGGGTGTCAAATGGGCTGGCAGGTGGGCAGGATGGGGAAGGTGATTGGTGGCTGCTGCTGGTGCATCCATGCACATGTTTGCATGTTTTTGGGTCTAAAGAGAAAAAATAATCATGGTGTAGAACAGATTGCATCCATGAATGCCCCATTTTTGTGGATTCATTCTTTCATATGAAGGGGCAGTGTGGACTGCCTATTGATGTTCAGCCCATTGTAGAAATTGTCAGTGGATTCTTTCTGCAAAGTGGAAAATCCTAGAGGTAAGCTAGCTTTTGCTCTGTGTCTGCTCATGTCCATAGTCTGCTCTTAAATCACCTCCCCCCCCTGTTCTTATCTTTTGTGTTTTAAAATGTCTAATTTTATTTTCATTCATTTTGAAATGGCATATTTTTGTGATTGGGTGGGGAATATTTTCATGATTCCCCCCCCCCAAGTCACCTTGAATAGGATTAGTTTAAAGAAAACAATTTTAAACATAGAATAAATATCTGTTATCTGTTAATGTCTTAGCCTAGTGGGTATCAATATTGTTTATTATGCAGGATGAGTTTCTTATTTTTATTTGGAATTCCAAAATACTCCAAAAACAAAACCCTTTTTTTTCATGGGTGGCTGAGATAGTGAAATATTTGCTTTCTCATGGCTCAGTGTACACAGACTTTGGGGGGTTGCAGATTGCCAGAAATAGTGCAAATTGAGTCCACTTTAAGGGTTAGGGTTAGGGAATCATGGGGACTGTATTTTATTGTGGCACCAGAGCTCTCTGACAGAGAAGGCTCAATGTTTCAGGGGGGGAAAAAAACAATTCCCATGACTCCCTAGCACTAACCCTAACCCTAAAAGTGGACTCAATTTGCACTATTTCTGGCAGTCTGCAAACCCCATTTGTTTCATGCACAACATTATTCAAAATATTGTATAAAATTATCTTCAAGCTATGTTAAAGTTATGATTAAAAAATATGATTACAAAATAGGCTGGGGTTTTTTTTGGGGGGGGGGGTTGTATTCCAAAGTTCAAAAACATTCAAAATCCAAAAAAAGCATTTTGAATGAGGCAGAATCAACATGTAATTAATTTTACTGTTATGTGTTGCATGGCAAAGGAGTGTTTTCCTGTGTTTTCTTTGAGCTTTGGAGCAATAGACTCATGAGTGAGCCTAGTTTCTAGTATTATTTGTAATGTTTAATTTCTAGTATTAAAATCTATCTTCACACCATATATACACTTATAAATCTCTAAATCTTAAAGTGAAATTGCAAGAGGAGATATACTATAAAAGAGAGAGAGCCCTTTACACTGGACTGAAAATAATCTAAGTAAAAAAGAAACATTCCCCAAATAAAACAATGTGTTTTAAAGAAATAAAGAGCCAATATTAAGGTTTTATTTCAGCTGTGAAAGAAGGGGGGGGAGTTTAAAAGGGATTCAAAGATAACAGACAAATGGAACATCCCTGTATGTGCTGTGATGAAATAGAAGAATTCAGAATATGTAGGCATTTATAAAAGGAAGAAAAATTGTATCTTGAGGAGTTGAAAAAATTTCCTTGATAAATCTCTTTGGTACAGATTGTGAGGCGGGCAGGAGCCTGAGGAAAAAATTACATTACAGTACAGTTAGTATTGCATTCACATAGTCAGCTTCCTAATCCAATTATTCTGATTTAAAGGAAGAACAATCCATATTTTCTAATGCTCATGGTAGAGAAATTACGTTTACATTGTGCTTTTTTATAGTATAAAATCTTTGGACAATCCAATGTAGGGAATTAATTTAGAATGATGTAAACTGGGTTTCAGATTCATGTAGGATATTTTCTGTTTTTATCTACACATACATTTTCTTGAGAAATGGTAGAGTGAACAGCAGACCTTATGTTTGCCATTGGTCTACTTCTGGATTCATGTCTGGGAGAGTACAGTAGAGGGATCCATTACAGCACACACATACCTGCACATATGGGAAAAATGTGTATGCTTAAATTCCATTGATTTCTATGGTGGTGCAGGCACCATTTTGTCCTCCTGGGCTTGCCATATGTGTAAGCTCAAATCCACATATGGCAAGCCCACGTATGGTGCGGGTGCGCTGTATAGTAATTAATCACTTCATACTGTACAACTCCCTCTTCTCCTGACAATTGAGAAAAGTCCAATTCAACACAAAGTGCTTCATCGGAAATCACACACGACCTCTGCACAAACACAGAGACTGAAAGAATGTGGAGTCTGCCTACTCTCTGCAGTAGAAGTGCTTTCTCAATGCCTGCATATTTGGATTGTATGTGAAAGGCCTCTCTACACTTATTAATGGTGTCTCCACATAACTTCTAAGTCTCATTTTTTTTCTCCATAGAGGAGTTCTACATCAGTTCATATGAAGAACTATTTTCCATGCTAGTCAAGTATATGGAGTAGGAATGCAAATTCTCGACTATTTCATTTTTGCATGTGAGCAACCTATATTTCTCCACTGTACTCTCTGCACATCCAAATGTCCCAACATGTTGCAGAGGAGTTATTCTGTTTGGAACTGGTTGCTGTAAGTCAATGTTGACTTAAAGGTACATAATAATGTCTGCCTAGACTGGCAACATTTAATTCTCTGATTGCATTGTTTTAATATATACTCTCATTGGTGACTGATGGTAAGAGAAAGATGAGGCATCCCTCCTCACACACACACTCATACCACAGGCTTCTGGTGAAAGTCTGGTATATTGTTATTTTACTCTGTTGAGAAAAGTAGTTGTCATAGGTTGCAAAGCAGAACTAATGCAGTTTCATACCACTTTAACTGCCATGGCTCAATGCCATGGAATTCTGGGATTTCTAGTTTTGTAAGCTATTTAGCCTTCTCTGACAGAAAGCTCTGGTGTCATAATAAATTATTAATCCCAGGATTCCATAGCATTAAGCCATGGCAGTTAAAGTGGTGTCAAACTGCACTAGTTTTGAGCGCAGATGCAATAACAGGAAAATCAGATTAAATATTTAAAGTGTTGCCCAAGGGATTCTGTGCAAGAATCAGACGTAGAGCTCAGATTCATGGTTTCTCCATTAAGTGTGGAGAAAAAAGGATCAAATGAGCTGGGAAAAGAAAAGCAGGGCTGCTGCCCATAAGGGAGTTTATGAGATCAAGGCATTCTGACTCTCAGATAAACAGGCCTTTGTTGTTGTTGTTAACTGTCCTTGAGCTGTTCTCAACCCATAGTGACCTTATGGATGAGACATTTCCAAGACCCTACTGTTCTACTTAATTCCTGCAACCCCATACCCATGACCTCCATAATAGAGTCCATCCATCTGGCATGTGGCCTTCCTCTCTTCTTATTTCCCTCCACCTTTCCCAGCATTATTGTCTTTTCTGAAGACTCTTCTCATGATGTGTATGAAGTATGACAGCCTCAGTTTAGTCATCTTGGCTTCCAGGGAAGTTTCCGGCTTGCTCTGCTCTAGGATCCATTCGTTTGTCCTTTTGGCTGTCCATGGGATCCTCAGCACATTTCTCCATTTCAAATGAATTGTTTTTCTTCCTATTATCTTTCTTAACTATCCAGCTCTCACATACATACATGGTAATAGGGAAAACAATGGCTTGCATGACTCTAACTTTTGTGCTGAGTTGTATATTGTTGCATTTTAGAATCTTTTCTAGTTCTTTCATAGCCACCCACCCCATTCTTAATCTTCATCTGATTTCCTGGCTGCAGTCCCCATTTCTATCAATGGATCCCAAGTATGAGAATTTCTATTTCTTCATTGTCTAGGTTGAACTTGTGAAGGTCCTCGATGGTCATTATTTTTTGTTTTCATTATGTTCAACATTAAGCTGTTGATCTTCCTCAGTAAGTGTTCCAGGTCTGTGAGGTTTTATGCTAGTATTATGGTGTCATCTGCATATCTTAGATAGTTGATATTCCTTCCTCCTATTTTCACTCCTTCTTCTTCTGTGTCCAAGCCTGCTTTTCTTATAATATATTCTGCATACAAGTTGAACAGAAAGGGTGAAAGGATACAGCCTTGTCTGACCTCTTTGCCAATTGGAACCATTTGGTTTCTCTGTGGTCTGTTCTGATAGTAGCCTCTTATCCCGAATACAGATTCCTCATCAGGACTATCATATGTCTTTAAGGGTATTTCATAGCCTTTCATGATCTGCACAGTTGAAGGCTTTGCTGTAGCCTATAAAGCACATGCTGATTTATTTTATTTTATTTTATTTTATTTTTTTGGAATTCCATGGTGTGTTCCATTAGACCAGGGATAGGCAACCTTTCCCCTTTAAGGGCCGAGGGACTTCAGCTCCCAGAAGCCTCAGCCATGTTGGCCAATAGTCCCATGTTGGCCAATAGCTCCTGGGATTCTGGGAGCTGAAGTCTCTTGGCCCTTAAAGGGGAAAGGTTGCCTACCCCTGCATTAGACATTGTATGTTTGCTAAGTGATCCCTGGTGCCTCTTTCTTTCATGAACCCTGCTTGGATCTCTGGGATATCTCTTTCCATGTATGGTTGAGTCTATGGTTGAGTCTATGTTAGGATTGGGTCCGAAAGGAAAATGTACATTATGGGACAGTGCAGCAACCATGATGACACAGCATTTGGCCATAGCTGAGTCATGCAGCCTCATGCTGATGAAACAGGACATGACATCATGGGGGTAGTCACCTGGTGCTGGGAAGCACAGAAACTGCTGCAAAACTGCAGTGTCACTCAGGTGAGTGACAGGTGTCCAGCAGGAAGAGGCAGGGCCAGAGAGCCATGTGGGGCACAGTCTATATAAGGCACAAGCCTCTGGACAAACATGTTGTTGTGGATGTGGATTGTGGAGAATGGTATTGCTGTTGGAGTTGCGTTGGTGTATGCTGTACATATCTGTATATAGAGCAACAAAGATTAAAGCCTCATTCGTGAGACATCTGGCTGTAGAGTCTCTGTGCTCTATCTGGAAGGGGAGAGGAGTTTCTGCAGCTGACAAGCAGCCTGCTTCATCAGAGAAGTCTGGATCCTGGTGCTTCACGTTTCTCTGTGGTCTGCTTGTCTGAGGGTGCTCCTTGATTCATCGCTTCACATGACTAGTCAGGTGAATGCG
>JAIPUX010001880.1:2701498-2712259 GCA_020142125.1 Phrynosoma platyrhinos | reverse complement strand
CAACCATGGCAGTCTCAACCCCAAAGCCTGTCCTAAAGCTGGTTTGAAGTGGGTCTGGTCCCAGTGTTGCCCCATATTCCTCCTGTTATCTCTGTACTCTGGAGTGTCACAAGTTGTATATGTGTCCCACTGTGCCACCCATTGCCACTGCTGCTAGGCACAAGTTGCTTCCTCTGAGGTCAGAAACAAGGAACCCAGCGTTAATCACATCCTCTCAAAGGGAATCACTCATGCCAGCAGTGGTGGCACCAGATGGCACAGTGAGACTCAAGTTTAAACAGCCACCTGATGTTGCCCCAGAGTTTTCTAGTTTTTCCTGCAAAATGCAGAACAAAAGATGCATTTTTTTAAAAAACAGATCTAGGCCTATATGGGCCAGTTTTGGTGTGGAACTGGCCTTCTCTCATGAAGACAGTCCACACTTGAAACAGGGTTTTTGCCCTGTGTCATGTAGAGAAGTTGCAGTGAGGGTGGGGGAAGATTGGTGTCATTGATCCATGTAGATATGTCCATAGTTTTCACTTTCTGGATACAGTTTGCAGTATGGACTCTTCACATTGATATGGATGCATGGGAGTGGGGAGTGAACATCTGAGAAGTACATATAGAAAATACATTCACAAAATACTATAGATTTTTTTTCAATGGGGTAATACATTATGTTTGTGCAGTTCAAAAAGATCAGCACAAACCAATGCATCTTTTGAGGAGAAATACACAAACTGGGTCAGATTTCTGTCCATTAAAAGGAGGGAAATTTATCATATATACTCATGTACAAGTTGGCCTCATGTATAAGTCAAGGGTAGGTTTCAGGGTCAAAATCATGGATTTTGACGACCCATGGATAAGTCAAGGGTAAAACCTTGGGGGCTATAAGGAAGGATGGAAAAAGGGAAATACCACTTCCATCCCTCCTTTTCCATTTCTGGACATTTCCTGACCACTGATTCCCAGGTGCTGGAGGAAGGGTTTTAACATCAGATTGAGAAGGGAAGCAAGTGGAGTTAAAAGGGTTTTTTTTTCCCATGGAAAGAAAAGTCTTGCAAATCAGACTGGGGAGAGAAGCAATGGGAAGTTTCTTCTATGGGAAGGGAGGGCTTGAAAAACAGACTTGGGAGAGAAGCAAGTGGTGTTAAATCAGGAGTTTCTTTGATGGGAGCAGAAGGCTTGCAAAATGTACTGGGAAGAGAAGCAGGTGGTGTTAAATCAGGAGTTTCTTTCATAGAAAGAACAGATCTGCAAAATGGAAAAAGGAGAGAAGCAAGGTGTTAAATCAGGAGTTTCTTCAATGGGAAAAGAAGACTTGCAAATCAGACTGGGGAGGAAGCAAGTATTAAATGGTGAGTTTTTCCATGAGAAGAAAACATTTGCAAATCAGACTAGGAACCTCCTTCACAAACACACACACACAAACACACACACACACACACTTGCTTGCTTGTTTTAGGATTTTTCTAAGTAGTACTAGTGTGTTGACCTGCATATAAGTCAACCTAGGATTTTAGGGACACTTTTTGGGCATACATTTTTTTTTACTTATAGTTGAGTATATATGGTAATCCAGACACAAAAAGGAAAAAGAGGAAGCCCATTGATGTGGATTGTATAGAAGTGTATGTCCCTAGGGATACATCTACATTGTAGAAAAATGCAGTTTGACACCACTTTAAGTGCTTAAGCTCCATCTATAGAATCCCGGGTTTGTAGTTTTACAAGGTCTTTAGCCTTCTGTGCCAAAGACAGCTGTTGCCTCAACAAACTATAAATCTCAGGATTTTGTTAGATGGAGCCATGGCAGTTAAAATGGTGTCAAACTGCATTATTTCTGCAGTGTAGATGCACCCTCAGATAACAATCTCAGCTGCTTTATGAACAGCTTGTTATATGATATGAATGTCTTTAAACTAAAGGAGCCATCACATGGTGGCTAAAATGCACACTGACTGTTAAGAATATTTTGAATTTCCAGTTTTTTCTGCTGGAATGTGATAAGTCCATGCTCATGCAATATCCTTAGCTGGGCCTTTAGATGTGAAGCTTCCCCCTGCAGCATACTATTTCTTCATGCCTTTGTGTTTCTGGCAATTTTCTTTTACAGCCTGCTGAATATAGACCCATTTTCTAAACACCCCAGAGTCACACAGAGATCACTGTCACATATTAACCTGTTCCAATTTCTGATGGAAGCTCAGTCAGCATACTAACAGTTCCTCAATCCAGGGAGGCAGAAAGAACTCAAAAATGAAGACAGGCTCACTTAACCCAGCACAATGATGCTTAGTGATGAAGACAGAATAAAATTCTGACTCCAAGAAAGCTCCTGAACACAGAAAAGATGAATACTGTACCACTGACAGGAGTAGTTCCCAAACCCCATTCTTAGCATGGGTAAGCAAACTGGACAGCAGTTTCAAAACTGCATGGCTTCAGACATGCTTTGCTTCCTTCTTTCAGTACAGGTTTATTGCCCCCAATTCCAGAATAAGAACAGGAGTCAAGGTATTTAGATTAAATGATGACTATTAAATGACTAAATGAGAACTCTAAATGAAGTGCCTAATGCTAAAATGAAAACTAGAATAGATTTATTCCTGCTGGCAGCTACATTCCAATCATTCCACCTTGGCTCTTTGAGTTCAGTCCGAACCTAATCCCTGGCCTTCATTGCCAGTGCCCCTTCCAGAGTGCCATGGAGGCAACTACAACATCTCTGAACCCTAAGTTTTTATTCCTGGGACCCACAACACTGCTCATAGCCACAAATGGCTCTTTTCCCAATTTCCCTTGAGCTTGGAAGCCTCAAGGAGTTCATTTGGTAAAGTATCTCTTCATCATTAATGCACTTTTAAGATTGTGCTTTGTATGTCTGAAAATAGTTGTCTAGGGCTTCTTCTTAGTTAGACATACTTGGAATTGAGTTTTGTTTTGTATGTTTAGGAAGGAAATGCCTAGATTGATAAGAATTACAATTGGTTCTGACAAAATTGCCTTAGGGGCTAAGCAGAAGAGCGGCCGTGGGCCGGCCTGGGAAGCTGCGCCGCGGGGCCGAGGTATCCCCACACTTCAGCCCAGCAGTGCATCTTTACCACCCCTGGAAGGAATGCTAAAATAATACTCCTTCCACAAGTCGCCAAACGTGTGCCGCAAAAGGCTGGTGGCGCACCTTTGGTGACTCTTCCGCCACAGCGTTTGTGAACGCTGCGGCGAGAAGTCATCGTTGGAGCATCGGCTGTGCGGAGGGGTCGGCGCTCTGACGATGACTTCAGGAAGGGGTTGGGGCACCCACCGTGTGGCTGCCCCTCCCCTTCCTTGCCCCCAAGACATCCCTTTATCCGTCTGCTTCCCCCCTTAGTCCCAGCCTACATCCTTAGCTCTCCCCCCTAATGGAATGTGATCTTCAATATCTTCATTCCTGCCTCAGAGTATACTTTGTGTATCTCATCTATTCTGTGATTTCCTTAGTCACACTGAGCCTGCCAATTGTAACCACAATTCATCAACCTTATCACCCTCTGACCATAGTGATGTAGACCCCTTGTAAATATTTAATAGTAAACTACCAGCCAGTGAATGGTGTGGTGGTCAGGTTGCTGCCAATAACAAAAAGAAGTGATAAGGCTGTATCAGCGTTTATTTTTAAAGAGATCCTACATATCTCCCACAAACAATTACATGCAGGTGCCCTGCCTATCTTTGTGTGATGTGAGTCCTGGATAGATGGACAAAGCCCCACATATGAGTAAAAGAGTTGATGTTATGATGTTGATTATTGTTGAAATGATATTAAATGACCAAAAATACCATTGATTATTTCAGCAAAGTTCATTTGCTGAAATGTTTTACTGATGTGCAAGTGTATGTTCACATTAGAAAAGAATACACTGCATAAAAAATATTTTTGATGACATCATACATAAATCATAACAGATTGGATTCATATCCATCTGTACAGGAACAATATATGACACCTGAGTTTGTTTACCAATCATATAGTTTCTTAATACATGGAAATGATAGCATAAAGTTTTAACTATCATTTTTGAAAAACATCTCACTAGGAACTTACTTCAGTTGCCATGTAAATAAGCTGTCAAATATTGTAGGATAGATTTACTGTATTTATTTCTTTATTTATAACTTATTTAAAAGAGTTATTGTTTGCTTCTGTCCCTTAAGATATCCGAGGCAACATACTCATTAAAAACTCAGTGCAATTCATTACACAATAAAATCCTTATAGTGCAATGCAACCTAGCATAATAATTTACCGATTCATCATCATTAGTTATGGCTAACCTGAATGATCAGTAATATGGGTGATGAGGGGAGAAGGAAACATCACAAATCTTTCATATTATCAATAGGCTACATTAAGAACATCTATAGGCTGTTATTTGGCAAAAGACAATACTGTAGTAATATTTACAAAACTGAGATTCTCAGAAATGGCTTTGCCCATGATCATGAAAGGCTACAGTATTACAAAAAAACATTTATGCTGGTTTGCAATAAATAAATTAGCATCAGAATATAAGGAAATTATTCTAATATGTAGAATACATAGGACATAAATGTTCACAGAAAATTTTCACCAAAATTTTGGAAAGCAAATTAGTTTCAGTTCTACTTAGAATCTAAATTTGAACAGTCACAGATAAGTAACAAAAGAGAAAAGGGGGGAGGGAGAAATAAAACAGAAGGCATAAGAAAGACAGACAAAGGTAACAATAAATGTTTCTAGTTGAATTTGATGTATTTTATATTTAATGATATGCATTTCTCCTTAGCCCTATATTATAAAATCATTGTTTATATTCACAGTCAATTTCAACTTATGGCAGCCCTATGAATGAGAAATCTCCAAGAACTCCAATCAGCGACTGTCCCACTCAGGAATGCATCTATACTGAAAATCAAGTTTACCTTTGAGTTGCCCTGATCCACAGTGACTATGAGGTGAGTTGGAGAGAACTATCTACACATTTGTCTCTTTCAAACACACACTGATTCGATACATTGCATTATGCCTACCTTAGTATTATTAATAGTAATTGGTATTATGCCCACCTTTTGGACAATGGGCATGGCTGTTCCAGATTTTTTTTCTCCACCCACCCCCACCCCCACATGTGAAAGTATGTATTTCTGAACTCTTCACTCTGGCATCATTTGCTATGAAGCACAGTCCACACACAAATACAAATATCTGTTTTTTCTACTCAAAATTGGGATAAATCCCTACTTTTCCCTCTCCAGATTAAAGCCCTAAGGTGATGAAAAAGCCTGGATTTGGCCATCATTTGCACTACTCACTGTGAAAACTAGGTGATAGTGTTTTATTTGACCCATATAGATGCATCCCCTGTCTTGCAAACTCAGGGGTTTGTCTTCCTTAGTTGAATCTATCCAGCTATAATTGTGTCTTCATCTTTTCCTACTGCCTTCAACCTTACCAAGTATTTTTTTCTGGTGAGTCATGTCTTCTCATGATATTTCCAAAATATGACAATCTCAGCTTAGACATCTTGAATTCTAGGGAGAGTTCAAGCTTGATTTGCTGAAATATCCATTTGTTTGTCTTTCCAGCAGTCCAGAGTATCCACAAAACTCTTCTCCAGCACCACATTTTACTTGTGTTGACGTTCTTCCCATCAACTTCCTTCAATGTCAAGATTTCACACCCATACAATGGAAATGGTAGACCACATCTCGAACCTATATTGTACCTCTTTTATCTTTCATGTATGCTTTCTGCTTGCATCTTGTGACAGGTTGTGTAGAAGGCACAGACCAAGAGAAGGTCTCTTTGTTTCTCAGCATGACTGTTTACTGGGCTACTATCCTGGCAACCTGGAGCACAATCTTATGACATAATCAGTGTGCTTGGAACAGTTGTTTATTGTGGCTGCACTGACCTCATAATGAGCTGGGTGGATTCAAATGTCATGGTTATGGCAGATCACAGAAAAAGAAGAAATAAAATGGAGAAGAAGGTAGAAAGAACTGTAAATTTCTACAGAAGATTTAAAAATGGGCATGTGCCTATTGAGATGAGTATCTTCCTCTTAGAATCTGAGAAGAATGAGAGGAGAGTTCAGTTGATTTTTTTTTTTTTTTAGATACATGTAACTAAATGAGGCAGGATATTGTAAGAGGCTCAAAGAAATCCTTTTGTGCTTGAGAACCTTTACATATTTTCTGATTCAAAATCTGCAAAACACTTCAAATTATTGCACCGAGGCCTCATATAAGTTCACTGTATAGTTTTTCAACTGTATGTTTTCAAGTGATTTAAGTGCCACATGGCCTTGTCTCATAAACTAATTCTGTCTCCACTTCATAATCATAAAATGAAAACTGATCATGAAAACTGGAAAGAGAAGACAGTATATTAAAATCACCTCCATTTTAAGATCTTTGCAAGAGAGACTTTAATGGAGAGTATCTTTGGGGGAGGAGGAAGAATCTTCTCAATTGCTGTTTCTAGGCAGTGGAACTCCCTCTTACTGGACATTCAGAATGCTATCCCCACCCTTTTTGCTGTTTTTCTGTTGTCAGATGAAAATCTTTTTATTTAGGCATGCCTTTGGCTCTAAACTCATGTGGCTGAAGAATGTTTAAAGTGGTGTGATGCAGTGGCGTCATGGGAGGGGGGGGTGCGGTGGTGCAGACTGCTCTGGGTGACACCACAGGTGGGTGGTTACTCAGTGGGGTATTACACCCCAGAGTTAGCAAGTGGCTACCTTCCAGGTTCCACACAGCCATGGCAATGGGGGACTCAAAATGCCAGGGGGAGGGTGGCTGACTTCTGGATCCCATGCTGCCATGGCCACATAAGACCAGAAGGCCATGGGGGCTGCTGAGAGGGCCGAATGCTATCCCACCTCAATGCCATGGTGCCATTCTATGCATTGTGGCAGCAAGGGGGAGTGCCCTTTTGGCCCCACCTCTGCAAGCTCTGTACTCCAGAAGCCCCACCTCCCCACACTGAGTGACACCCCAGGCACGGAATGCTACTGGTGTGGTGTACATGTTATTATGTTTTAATATGTTTTAAATAGTTTTAACTTTAGACTTTTGATAGAACTGTTTAGTGTTAGCTTCTTTATAGCAAGATTTTAACTGCATTTTAATTGATTTGTTTTAATTTGTCACAAGCTCCTTGATTCCTGTGCCAGTGGAAAGAAGTGAATTGACTGATTGATTGGGCTATTTTGTGGTTTTTAAACCACTGTAATCACATTTGTTTCAATTGTTCTTCCATAGTACAGTCTAGGGAGGTACACACAGAGACATCCCACCTTAGTTCCTGATGCCCTTATAGCTTAAGTCAAGTGCAGAGGTGGACAGCCCTTTTTATGTGGATAACCACTTTCCCTCCTGGCCACATGTCAGGTGAGACCATAAGTGGGCCAGAACCAAAGATGGGTGAGGCCAACCCTCTTTCTGTCATGCCCTTCTCTCTCTCCCCCTCCCTTCTCTATAATAACCAGCTGAAGAGGATGGGCAGGTTGCTCTACCTAGAAATCAGAAAGGACCACATGCCAATGGCTTTTGAAATGAGGACAAAAACAGCATGCATCCTGAGAGATGTGGGTTTCCCATCCTTGCTCTAGCAGATCAATAGTGATCTTCTGAGAGCTAAGAAAAGAATGTATTTCCCTTACAGTACTCATTGTACAAAGCATAGAAAAGAAAACCTCTGGCACTGTGATATGGAGCATCTGATCCAGATGTGTTTCTCAGCTCCATTTCTCTATTTTGACTCAAGTTTCAGGATCCTAGTTTCCTCAGAGATGTTAGAAGAAGAAATATTTCACATATCTCTGTCTGAGAATTTAGTTCGGTGGAGGGACCTTCCTTTGTGTTCCACTGGTGGAGGCAATACATTTGGAGAAGACATAGGACAGGGGCTTCTTTGCTGTGGGACCCTTGTTATGGAATATCTTCTGCTCCAACTCCCAACTGATTCCATCACTGGTGTTATTCCAGTGTCAAGTCAAAATATGACTTTTTACTAAATCATTCCAGTACTGCAGA
Organism: Phrynosoma platyrhinos; assembly: GCA_020142125.1. Classification (NCBI taxonomy): domain Eukaryota; kingdom Metazoa; phylum Chordata; class Lepidosauria; order Squamata; family Phrynosomatidae; genus Phrynosoma; species Phrynosoma platyrhinos. Next base: position 2,704,216 of record JAIPUX010001880.1, on the reverse strand, counting down.
GGCACCAGATCCTATCTGATTGTAGAAACTAAACTGGGTGGGCCCCCATTAGTACTTGGATGAAAGAGCAATTATGAATACCAGATGCTATAGGCTATATTTCAGAAGAAGAAAATGGCAAAAAATCACCCCTGAGTATTTTTTGTCTAAAAAAACACTGTGAAATTATTTGGGTCACCATAAGTCAATAGGCGACTTGAAGGCACATACACACAGAGAATCTCATTGCACTGGATGAATAGCATGGAATAGTGCCAGAATAACAGTTACTTCAGTTAGTGCCTCCTGAATAACATCATTGTTGTTCTCTCATTATACAATGGGAGACAAGATGTAAAAACTTTAAAAAAAAAAACCTAACAGAAATAATCTGGTAATGATCTCTATTAATGCTTCTGTCATGTTATGAGTACTCATGCACTTTTCTGTTTATTTTGGTAGGGGTGGTCAGTGTCATTATTTTGGCAGGGAAAAGTGTAGCATTCATGGCAGGGTGTTGTAATTCCTTATCCCCCACACTCACCCACTTGGTTACAATGCAAAGCCTCTCCCTCCCATACACAAACCTCGTTCACTCAATTCCAATGCAAAGCTTCTGCATCCCTCACATACATACAATGAAAGAGAGAGAGAGAGAGAGAGAGAGCTCTCCCTCTCTCTTGCTTGCTCAGTTCCAAAGCATGGCCCCCTCTTTCTTTCTCTCCCTCTCCCTCTTTCTTTCACACACACATCTCCCCATAGAAGGCTGGGGACTTTTAAAAAAAGTTATGCTTCCCAAGCACAGTATGTGTGCCAACAATGAGCAGGGAAGAGGTCATGAGTAGTTGTATGGAAAAAACACATTAGTGCAAATAGATGCAATCATTCTGAAACGATGAAAAGTAAAGGGCAAACCCAATTTGTTCCTGTTCTTGCAGAAAATGCAATAATAGTAGGATAGAAACCTTATGTAGAGAGAGATTAATTGATTCTCTGGAAACCAGGGTTCAATTTCCCATTCAACCATGGAAACCCATTGGGTGTTCTTGGACAAATCACATACTGTCAGCCTCAGATGACAAGCAAATCACCTCTGAACAAATCTTGCCAAGAAAACTCTGTGATATGTCATATGTCAAGAATGACTTAAACTCTTAAAGGAACAGAGCACATACAGTATTTTCTGGTGTATAAGACTACTTTTTAACCCAGGAAAATCTTCTTCAAAGTCGGGGGTCATCTTATATGCCAGGTGGAGGAGGAGGAGGAGGAGGAAGAAGAGAGGAAGTCAAGTTAGAGGAGGAGGATGGAGGAGGAAGGGGTGATATAGTGTGGCGTGAGGCAGGAGGAGGAAGCAGCAGAGGATAAGAGGTGAACCCCTATCCTGGGGTTTTCTTGGCAAGACTGGTTCAGAGGAGGTTTGCCATTGCCTTCCCCTGAGGCTGAGAGTGTGTGACTTGTCCAAGTTCACCCAGTGGGTTTCATGGCAGAGTGGAGAATCAAACCCAGGTCTCCAGAGTGGTAGTCCAACACTCAAACCACTATACCATGCTGGCTCCTATTCCTATGTACTGCCTATGAAACAACTGCAGACTTTTTTGTTGTTCTTATGTGTCATTTCTGATTTATGGCAACCCTAAGGCAATCTTATCATGGGTTTTTTGTGCCACATTTCTTAAAATGGGGGTTGCCATTACCATCCCCTGAGGGTGAGAGTGTGTGACATGCCCAGGGTCACTTACTTGGCCACAAATTGTACATACCCCAGAATGCATCACCTAGTATATTGGAAGTCCTTCCCTCCAACACTTTCTCATTTTATACTTTTACGACGAGTATATCCCAAACTCTATATTTTAACTGGAAAGTTGGGGTCGTCTTATATGCCCAGTCGTCTTATGCACTGGAAAATATGGGTACATAAATGCCCTATGTTCAGTATTATTTTAAATTGTTTTAATTGGTTTAAAATTACCTGGTTTAAGTGCTAAAATATCTAATATCTTATTTATTTATTTAAAATATTTCTATTGTTACTTATTGTCTTAAATTTATGCTACTGTAAGCCACCCTGAATAGGGCAGAATATAAATATTTTGATAAAATAAACAAGCAAATAAATAAATAAATTCTCAAATAAACAATAAAAAGCAAGAAGGGCAAGGTATCTGCCAGAGCATCCATTCCTAGCCTCATCTTTTCATTTTCTTGAAATACGAATTATACCTTTTCTAGCATGTTCTTCCTAGGGATGTAATTTTTCACTAGTTTTCTTCCTGAAGATAGTGATGAGTAATTTCAGCAATTTCCTTCCCACTGTGAGAAGGTTTTTTAAAAATCACATAGTTTGCATGTTTTACACAGAAAACAGCATTTTCTATGTGGAAAATAATAGTTGAATGCAAAAATATTAATTTTATGCTCAGAAAATGTTTTCTTTACAAATCAAACATATAGAAATTTTATGCAGAATCAATCCCCAATTACAACATTTTCTGCACAAAAATCAGTATTTTCTTTTCAGGAATTAATATTTCTGTGTAAAAGTATGATTTTCCATGGAGAAAATGTTGTTTCCTATGTAAAACAACCACATGTGAATTTTGTGCAAAATAAGTCCTGAACTATTAATATTCTCATCAGCCCCTCTGTCTTCTTGTCAGGAGGTTTCCCAATACTCAGGAAACATGTTTTTGACCACTTTCCAAATATAATTCAAACATTATTTCTATTTCTACT
>JAIPUX010001880.1:2686744-2701398 GCA_020142125.1 Phrynosoma platyrhinos | reverse complement strand
ACAGACAGGCCCTTTGGGCCGTCCTGGAGGCAGGGATGGGGAGGGGCAACCACACGGCAGCCTCAACCCTTCCCCAAAGATGTCCTGATGCCACGCGCCTTTATGCACAGCACGTGACATCAGGACATCCTTCCGGCGCAGCCTTTTGACGTGCTGCGCCGGAAGGAGCATCAAATAGCCGTGCGGCAGCTCTTAGTGCATTTTGCTGCTCTTTTCCGGGCCAGCAAAAGGGAGGATTGGGCCCGACACATCCGGCAGCCTCAGCCCTGATCCTACACTTCCCAGGGCAGCCCAGGGCCGCCTATCTGCATCCCCCCTAAGAGCTGGACATCAATGTAACCAGAATATTTCATTTTGAAACTAAAAATGAGAAACGCATAAATGAAAATATTGACAATGATAACTTTTCATGTGAAAATATTAAGAAAGAGAAATTGATTTTCTCTTTGAAAGAATAGTGAAGTATGTGCAGGCTCTCTCCCTCACTCTCATATGGGTCATCCCAGGGCTGCTGAAATCTCAGCTCTTAGGGGACAGGTAGACTTTAAATTATCAGAAAATTATTTTCATAATGTTCTTTTTCAAATTGTGGTTGCATTGTTAGAGAATTTCACACAGCAAGAAACACAGGGGAGGGCGAAGAAAAAGAGAGAACTGCAAAGTATTTGGTAATTCCTACCAAAAGTTTTACTACTCTTGATTAGGATGATTTTGAGTGCACCTGTGAATGCAGTTTTAGTATTGTTTAAAATTATTTTCATTTTGTTTAAGAAATCAATGAATGCAGAAACTGCTTGGTGGCCCGAACCTTGTTGGTGAGATATGCAGGTGTACATTCCTGTTCTACTTGCATATCCCATTTTTAAGTTCATTGTAGAAGGAGGTAAACAGTACTTCCTTCCAACAATAGCTCCCACACACCTGAAACTTACCTGTCAGTTGCTAACATGTGCTGACATTTCCATTTTGTAACCATGAGAAGGGTAGGGGAACCCAAGCAGCATCCAGCTTTGTTTCTCTTACTGGAGACACAAATTTGACATCAACCTCCCAATCCTCCCAATAAGTCTTGTGCTTCCAACAGCAGAAACAAAACCAGACAGTGATCAGATGCCCCAACTCCATTAAATGTCCATGTAAGTATGATCTAGTAGCTGACAAGTAGGCTGCACAAGAAGAGGAAGCAGAGGTATGCATGGTAAGTTTTACATTACACTATGACAATGTAGGATTTCAGCCCTTCTGGCCTCTCTTATCCCTTAACTACCTTCACCAAGCTGCTTGAACTAGCAATAAAGCTTCATTCACTAAACTGTAATTTCTAAGAAGACAACTTTCTGATAAATTTTCTTTTCTCTTCTTTTTTGAGGAGTGGGTATAAAAAATGTACTGAGTAGTCTGTCTTCCTCCCCTGAGAGTATTTGTCCTGAATGTGAATCAGCAAGTGCCTGAGGAAGCATGTAATGATGTTGATTGGTCAGTCCACTCCAGATCAATCAAGAGTTTTCTGAGCAGGATGCAAGGAGAAGCACAAGGGCTGTTGTTAGCTAGTCCAGAAGTCCAAGTTCATGAGTCAGCAGGGGGTAAATAGACTAGTCCCAATGTAGTCAGTCCAGAGTCAAAATCAGATGCCTCCACCACAAGAATGCAAGATAATATTGCCAACAACCGGATAAGACATCTGTCAGCATTAAAGCTGGGAGAGAACTGTTGCAATATTTAGGGGCAGTTCCTTCAAGATCACCTGTGCTTCATTGGTGTCTAAATAGTTTGGTGTGTAACCTGTGTTGGACATGGCAACTCTCCCTCCTGTGTTCACTGAAGGGTGGGGGCGTGCCAACATCTGCCATTTTCTTCTGCAGCCTCTGCCATCTCTTCAGACTCTGGAAGCACTTCAGCATCAGCAGTTGCCACTTCTCGGCACTCTGTCTTTCCTCCTCTTGGACTGAATCCAGGAGGTGAGTTATGACAGTATTCAGAGAAATGTCCCTCCCTCACTCTTCCTCCCACAACTAAGCAGTATAATTTTATATAGTCATTCAGTCTGACTGTGGGGATCTTTGAACCAGGGAGTTTAGATGTATTGGAGGCCAGGTGATAGAAATAAAAAGAGAAAGGCATTTGCCATTTTGGGAGAGACAGATAGATAACATTAAACATACTTCACTTTGCATCTACATTACACAAAACCTTACTTTTCCCCAACCCCAGCTGCCCCACTGAATACCTCTTTCTTTCACAGTCTTATTGCAGAACAGAAATGTGAGGGAAAACTGCCACAGGGAAAGAGCTGGTCCTTTTTCATTTTAATTTGGGACAGTTTTATACATTATATGTTTATTTTTCTGGAAGGTTTCATTCCCATGTGTTAATCTACCACTGGTTTGAAATACATGGGATGTCACAGAAAGAAAGACAGACTTAACAGTATCTAAGGAAAAGAGAGTGTTTAGCTGTCAATGTTACATAGATTAGAAATCTGTCTGGTGGGGTGCCTTCTCACAATGGTGAGTGTAGAGAGTAACTGTGGGCTTGATGTTATGAATGATAGGTTTAAAAGTTTCTGGAAGTGAAGAGACTGATATGGTGCCATATCCCTGCAGTGAAAAAAATACCTGGCAGTAGAATCCCAGTTGCCCTGCAGCTTATACAGAATTGCTTTAATAAGACTGTAAAAAAATACAATTGCATGAAGCAGAACAATATGTACAGTTCAGCAGGGAAACTATAAAACAAGCAATAGGGAGTATTGCTTACATAGGATTGCCCATTACTTCAAGGAGTACTTGTGCTCAGCAAGCTTACAATTATTGTCAAGAAGCCTCTCTCTGGTCTGGGTCCAATGATCAGTGAACAGAAGGAAAAGTACTGCTCTTTTCCTGCTCTTCTTTGAGTCTGTTGGAAAAAGTTGGTACAGCTGGTGTAGTACATAGGTTGGTATAACATGTAGATTCTATGGTAGTTTTCATGTATGTACTTAAGCAAATGGAAGAACAAGCATTCTTGGATTAGTTTCACTTTTTCTGGACAAAACTCCAGGGCAGGAATATGCAATGTCTGGCCTTCCATATGTTTTGGACTGGCACTGTCCACTGTTGACCATGCTGACTAGGGCTCCTGGGAACTGAGGACCAAAACATTAGGGAGGAGAGGAAAGGTTCCCCACATCAATCTTTTTAAAGCTCTTCTACTAGCAGAAGACACATTCGACATCCAGAAAAACGCCTCAGCATACATCTGTCCATCATTAAAAAAGAGGCTTTTTAAAAAAAATAATAATCAATTGAAATATATATGTAACAAATACAGGTTTCCACATAGTTTTACAGACTCTTAAACCTGAGTTAGTTAGCAAATGTAATACTCTGCTGAAATAAATTTGTGTTCAGAAATTATCTTCAACTTCTGTTAGAGTTAATTAACATATAACTAGTTGATCAATATACCTAGTGTTATATTTTCCATTGTTGTTGGGCTTTTTGTGAAGTTTTTTTTATCATTATTAATCTTAAAATCTTTTAAAATCCCTTTTTGGATTTTCCCCCACAGGATTTTCACTAAATATTTCACGAAAATATCTGACATTATGTAACGGATGGTTTGATATTTGATGTTTGGCAATTGTTATTTAACAGACAGTTGATGTGAAATGGTGTTTAGGATTTCATAATATTTGATCATCTACAAGATATGGTATATTACATTTGACAGTGTTTGATGGTTGGTATTTACTGACATATAGTATTTAACAAATTATAGTATTTCAGAGTTAAAGTTAAAACTGTCAGGACATACCAACAAGTCAAATATTTGGATGTCTATGCAAAATTTAAATTGAAAATGAATTTTTGGTTTCAACTTGAATTCTCACATTCAAAATCTAAATAATGACATTTCAATTCTGGTGTTTTTTGCAGAGTGAAATTAATTTTTACAGCTGACATTGCTTGTAAAGGCATTATAACTGGTAATATTATTTCAAGTTATAGGGGGGAAACCCACTCACAATTTTTTTTTTTATTGTTTCCACCAAAACTGTTGGACACAAATTCTCAGATGTATCTAGAAAGTGATCATCATAATAGGGAAAGGTACAGATCTAAAACTTATGAGTGCACAAAAGGCTTTTATGAAATAATGGGCCTTTGCAGATTGCCAGAAATAGTGCAAATTGAGTCTATTTTAAGGGTTAGGGTTAGGATTAGGGAATCATGGGAACTGTACTTTATTGTGGCACCAGAGCTCTCTGACAGAGAAGGCTCAATGTCTCAGAAAAAAAACCCAATTCCCATGATTCCCTAGCACACCCTAACCCTTAAAGTGGACTCAATTTGCACTATTTCTGGCAGTCTGCAAAGGCCTAATGACTTCTTCTTTTGTTCATACTCATTCTTCTTATTGCTAAAAATCTATTCTTATTTTATACATTCATATATTAATTAGGGCTTTCTGCATATAAGAAATTTTAAAAACATGAGCATTTGTCCATGTGATCTATCTATAACTCAATATGGTTTATTCCCTGGAAGGCTACACCGTATGATTTCTTTGCATGTGAAAATCAGCCCTGAGGCATTCACATCTTACTCTAAGCAGGTCAAGAAAGAAGTAGAGTTGGTTATATTTGAGCTCTTTTAGTTTTTAACTTGCTTGTTGGTTCAAGTACCTCAAAGCAACAGTCTCACACTCCATTTTCTCCGAATTTAACCTTTGCCTTCAGTGCCAATGCTCTTAGTGGGAAACATTAAGCATTTTCCATTTTTCTCATACTCTGTAAATACTCCCCTCATACATATCCACACCTTTTAGATTAGACAAAAAATAATCTCTCAAAATGGTCTGGGTTGCATATATAGGAACTCACCTATAAAAATTATTAAACATGATCCTACTAAGTTTGAGTTTTAAGGTGTTAAAGAGAAGGTTTTTTTTTTGCCTGCATTTTTTTTAAAAAAAAACTGTTCAGCTTTACCAGACCAAAAAAATTAAACATACGTTTGACTGAAAATGTTTTAGAATGGAAAAATGAGAATTCAAATAGTTGATATTTTAATAATGAGAACTACTTTGCTTCTTAGAGTGCCAGCATAGCATAGTGGTTTGAGTGTATGACTGTACCTCTAGAGATCAGTTTTTGATTCCTTGCTTGGCCATGAGACTCATTGGGTGACCCTGGTTAAGTCACACTTTCTCAGTTTCAGAGGATGGTGAACTCCTCTGAGCAAATCTTGCCAAGAAAAGACAATGATAGATTCACCTTTGGGTTGCCATATGTCAGAAATGACTTGAAGCCACACAAGAGCAACATCAAAACTTCACTTCTTGTATACATTTTCTTTTTGAACATCTCTCCTGGCTAGAGTGAGGGATGGTAGTAGAAACCTACATTTATAAAATCTTATAAGGTTTGCATTGCTTCTTTTTAAAAAAGAGACAGCTCATGTAAATAGTTCACTTCAGGATGCATAATTTGCTATATATTTTTTTCTTTTCATTTTTGAAGCTCCTATTACCACATACCTTGCCACAGCCGGCTTCCTTGAGTGTCAGACAAAGAAGGTTAAACAAGTGATGTTTAGAATGGATGGGCTCATGCTTAGGGCCAAAGATAATGTGATGCTAATTGGATGAAGGCAATTACGGCTCTCCTAGAATGCAAATAACAACTTCAAAAGGCTATTTCTTTGGTCACAGACAAGCCATAGAGTGGTACTAACTAGTTAAAATCAATTTAATTATCAGTTAAGTTGGAAATTTTCTAATGAAAAGGGGGATCACTTAATTATATTTATTTATAACTTAATTGATTGACTTAAGTTGGAATTTCAGCATTATTTCCAGAATCAAGTTGTTGATTAATTAAATAAAAAATTAATGCTAAAGAGCCACCAAATTTTACATTTTTCAAAATATAAAATTCACCCAAACTCTTAATGTTTTGTTTTTTACCAAAAGCTCTGGACTCTTGGATTTTTGCAAAAATTCTTTTTGATAGGCCTCTAGAGTTGGAGAATTGCAATGTTTATGACACAAAATATAAACACTTCTTTTAGTTTATTATTTTGGTTCGTGACTCTGATGGTATAAAAGATTAAGAGTTTTAAAGCAAAGTGTGGCCCCTGACTGCACTTCTGTGGCCCATGAAGCCCCCACTGTTCTCCAAAGATAGCCAACTCCCTGTTACAAAAATTCAGTGCTTTTGGGAGGGGGCAATTAGATAATGCTTAGCAGTGAACTCTGAGAAGAATCAAATGGTACACAAAACATGGCTTTGTTCTGTAAAATAGTACCGACATATCTAGTTCCTTACTTCTGTCCATAAAATGGAGTTCCTGGAAGTTATGACAGAGCATTATCATTTTGTGAGTCTGTATTTCACTTCACATTATTGGCTACTACACATAGACAGAAAAAAAACATGTAGTGGAATGTCATTGCACATATTTCAGTGAGAATTGCTGTAGCTGTAGAGTCGCCATTTTTAGTGAAAACAAAATGAAATTGGTGTTTGGTATCCAATTGTGTTCTTCAAAAGGAACCACAGCTAATTCCAACTTACTGATCAATATCCCTCTATGATAAACATGTTTGTTTATCAGTAGTTTCCTAACAGTTTTCATTAGCTATAATACTACATAATAATAAAAAGTAGGCAAATAAAAATAATATTAGAATAAACACTTTTAGATTTTGAAAATTTTGTGAGCAAAATGTCAGGAAATGAAAAGACCTAATACTTCTGCCTCTGCTGTTATAGGTTTGCATTTTTAATTTGCATTAGTGCAAATTCATCTTACTGTTGTCATGCAGGAAAGAAGGGTAACAAGATAGAAGATAAAAGGAAACAACAAGTAGGGGATGAAGGAATGGAGGGATCTATTGTCAAAGGAATGAGTTTTACATATTTTATCATATCAGCTGCTTCTTGGAGATAAAATTATTTTAAGTAAAATATGCCAAAAAGACATCCCATGTATCATTACATCTAGGAAATGGATTTTTAAAAATTATATGTTACTCATCCTTGGAATGGCAGTGCCAGGCAGTGATAGAAGGTAGAGAGCAAGTTTCCCAAGACCTACAAAACAAAACAAAACAAAACAAAAAGCAACTCAGTCAATATGATGAGTCCATGCAATGAACATTTTATTTAGGACCACTGGATAGAATGTAAGCATGTGATGGGTATATTCCTATCATTCAGCATTTCTAGATGTATCTTTCAGTCATCTTAGAAAATATAATATGTAGCAATGCAGTGAGATACAGAAAAAAGAAGGGTGGACATCAAATTTCATAAATCTGAAACCCAAAGTGAACATTGAAACTAATTTCAAATTTGGTCCAGATGCCCCCAAAGTCCACACCAAGTCAAGATAAACTCATTTTGTTCTACTTGTTACAAAGCCACCATCCCTTTCATTTCATCCCAAACTCATTTAGAAGAAAGGGGACAGTAAGGCATGTTCATGGTACATATAAGGGGGATGCAGAAGGGTGGCTGTGGGCAGCCCTGGGAAGCAGAGGATTGGGGCTAAGGCTGCCCCATGCCTCAGCCCCAATCCACACTTTTGGTGCCTGGGAAAGGAGTGCCAAAATAGAGCTCCTTTCTCAAGCTGCAGAAAGGGCACCAGAAGAGCCAATGCGTGGCTCTTCCGCATCTCTTTCTATGTAGTGCATGAAGATGCTGTGCTGAGAGGAAGTATTCAGGGCACGTGCCGTGCGTAATGGTGCACACACTGATGACGTCCTCGAGGAGGGGTTGAGGTGGCCGGCCCATAGACATCAAAATGGAAAATACAGCAGTATTTATTGACTCATAGCAATTTCACATCAACAGTGAGTTCTCCTAGACATGCTCCTGTCAAAATGGAAACATCCAAACTCAGATATATGTTATCATCTCTCCTCACTTAAAAGTTCACAGAAGGAGAGAGGATGCAATAGGGGTAATAATAATAATAATAATAATAATAATAATAATAATAATAATTTTTATTTATATCCCGCCCCTCTGCCAAGCAATCAGGGTGGCGTACAACAATACAAAACTTCAAACAATAAATCAATGGCAGAGAGGCTTCATGCTTCTTTGTAAGGATGTAGGTCTTTGTCAAATTTCTTCAAAGAGAAAGAGTGTGAGAGAGAAAGCAATATGTAATGTTAGCAATTTTGTTCTTGCTTGGAGAAAGTCCTCAAAAACTGCCGTTTTCAATTACTATTCACAGTTTGGGTTTTATTTCACATGAAATTCATACACAGTAGTTCTGTACCAGAAATAGCATTTTCTGCAGATGAAGCAGAAATGCTGTTTTCTGTGCAAACTGTATGCAAATTTTGCATGGAATAAATTGTGAACTGTAAATCATTCCATCAGTCCAGGATTTTTTTTCCTTGGGATTTCTTGAAATTTAAGACACATTTTTTCAACCAATTTGTAGTATTTTCAAATATTCTTCCCATCCTTAGTTCTTTCATATTTCCAATATAAATATTGAAGTAATAACATTGATCTAAGGTGGAACCGGTTCACCCATCAAATAGGGTTGCCAGAGTAAAAACTGGAGATGACTCCTCTTCCTTTAATAATTGTGTACAAGAGGGAATTTCAGTAGGTATTGATGGTTACCCGGTCACATGACAGCAACACCTGCTACGTCTCCTCTTCTACACAACCAATAAAGGATCAGGAGCATTTGCAGTTCTCAATCTGGCAACTTTATAAGGAATGTGTGCAGAGACTTTCTGGAGCAGATTGAGGCCTCGTTCCCACAATAATTTAACTCAAATTGCTGATTGGGTTATATGTGCCTCGTCCCCACTTGAAACTGGTTTTGATCCTATTGAGCTCAGTTTCAGTCACAATAAAGCGAGGCAAATGCAAAAATCTCTTTTCTGAAAGTAGTTTCCTGGCAGTTTTTTTTTTTTTTAAAGAACTGATTTAGAAGTGTGTTCAACAAGTGGGAACTACGGATCTGAATCACAGCATTCTGGAGAGGAGGCACTAATGGCAGAGGGATGTTTACCATCCCAACTCAGTTTTTGGGAAATCAGCCATCCCCACCCCCAGCACTGCCTTTGCTTTGCAGTGTGACCTATGGGTGATTTTCCTCCCTTCCCCACAACTTTCCCCAAGACTGATGTTGCTTGCAAAAAGGAGGGCACAGGTCCCTGATTCCCCCCCTTTCCTCAAGGCTGATGATAGTTGGCCAAAAGGAGGGCACAGACCCACGACCCCCCCCCCTTGTCACCAATGAAGTGCAGATGACTGATGCATTTTGAAGAGGCACAAACTAGTGGGAATGACAATCGTGCCAAAAAAAGAAGCAATTACAAAGGAATAATGAAAAGATCTGCTTTCACAGTGGGAACAACAGACCTTTTGGAACTGATTCACTGACACAGAGCGAAGGTGAATCACAAACTGGTTTAAATGTAACTGGGAATGAGACCTGAAACTCATCCTCAAAATCTACCTGATGTTGTCAAACTATTCATATAAATGTAAAGAAAATATGGAGGGAACAATCAATTATTCATAGGCAACAGTGAATCTAAACTCAATAACCACAACAAAGATATAAGCAGATTATTTTAATTATTGTCTCTGATATATACACACACACACACACACACACATACACACACACACCCTACAGCTAGAGAGCTGACCTAACAATCAGGCTTGCTCTTTTGTTTTCCTCCATTTTCACTGTGCTTTCCAGAGTGGGCACCATAAAAAGAGTGTCATTACATGAGTGCTAATGAATGTTCATTTTATTAAAATACTTTAAGGCTAGCAAGTGTGCCCCTGACTCATTACTGTAGTAATTGAGTATACATATTTATTTCTCTGCCATAATAGCTAAAGTGCTTAATAAAATTGCTCCAGTACAGAAAAGAGGCTGTAATCATTGAGGAGCAACAAATAAGAACTGTGCAAATTTGCCAATTGCACTTTCTAAGTACACTCTGATGGTTCATAAAGGAAAGCTTGTTGCTTGCATGTATTCCAGTTTATAGCCAAAAATATCATTTCTTTTAATAAGGCATGCAACACATCATGCAGCAATAAGACGAGCTCATTGCTGATTCTCTGTTCTTGAAATAGTGCAATTTTATGTTTCAGAATATTCTCTTGCAGTACTGCAATAGCTACCTGGCAAGACCAATGTGTACACTCAGTGTAGGAACACATTAAGACATAGTTAAAAGGATAAAATCTCAACATACCCCATTAAAAGATTCTTCTACCATAGTCAGTTAAGAGCCAAAGACCTGCCTAAATAAAAACATATTTGCCTGTCAATGGAGAGAAAACAGACAGGGGAGTAATATTCCTATGGGAGGGAAATGTGAAGCATTCTAACATACAAAGAATTTTTTTAGGTATCCTATTGCATTCTGTTATATGTATGCAATGTCTTTGGAACTTGTTTTATGAATGTTTGTGTTGCTGGGCAAAACAATGTTGGTGAATGCAATGGAAACTCTCAAGTTGTTAATGCATAAGATAAATGGGAAAGCTATCTTCTCAAAATGGTCATTCTTGTGCATTTCTCTTAGCCCCCTTCCCATGTGTAGAGTAAGCTTTTCAGATATGGTTGTACCCCATATCCAACTGTCCTATCAAAGAAGATAGTCTTCTGAGCTTTTCTTATGCTGTAGTATTTTGACGATATGAAGAATCAGTGTTAGAATATTGAAATTTACTTGCAGTATAAGAAGCAATATTAGAATTATATCAAGCTATATTGGATACAATTTGGGGCCTCAGATTATGAGAGGTGTCTATGTACCAAAACACACTCACAATTTTTAAAAAAATCTTTTAAAACAACAAACTTTTTTATCAATGCTATGGGGAACTCTTCTACTTGACATAGTTTGGGGCCTCAGTGTGGCTTAAACCTGGCACAGAAGAGAAGTGTGAACCTAATAGTAAACATTAATATAAGAGCAGAAGATGGGTTCCATGGTGGTCCCTCATTGATTTCCCTCTGCTGTTTGAAGATAAGAGTAAACTACAGCAAACCAGGAGCTATGAACATCTTTATTTCATACAAATAGATATACTGAGCTTGCCAGTTGGTTTATCTGAAAATCTCAGAGCTATTATTATTAATTACCCAGCTTAAATTCCAGTAGTAATGAAATTGCTCTAGAGCTCTGTATCCTTGTAGTCGAAAAAATAACATGCTCGTAAAGAATATGTTGTAGCAATTAAAACATGGTTTAAAAAATCATTTCACAAGAGACATTACCCATGAGATTACAAGCCACATTCCAGTAAAGCACTTAAGCAGTACTCCATTGGACAAGGGCCACAGGAACAATGTTTCATTGTTTCATAAGCAACATTCAAAAAGATACCAGTATTTTTCTTTTTCAAAAATCCTATGATTAGCACTCTTCTGCCTGTTTAAGAAGATCTGCTCAGAAAACTCAAGGCTAGATTCAAGATTTTAAGAATGTTTAACAGGGTGTATTCTGGGCAAGCCTGTTTCAGGATGGATGCAAGATTCTTACAAGTACAGCAACCATGTTTATTTCTCAGAATGCAGTATGCCTTATAGAAGCCAGAGTGAGCTTTTTAATATCTTCACGGAAGGAATTTTCCTCATCCCCACCACCTGTGCAGGCACATATGGTGAGGACTCGAGAGAGAGTTCGCCATGACTTCTGCCAGGTTATGGAGCTCCCTTACACAAGAGATCTGGTAGGCCAATTCTCTGCTTTCTTTCCATGGTAGATGAAAAATTTTATTCAAGCAGACCTTTGAATTTTAATTATAGAGCCATAATATATGTGTGAAGCAGTATACTGTATTTTTAATCTTTCACTGGAAATCAAGTTTTAAATATGTTTTAAGTGATTTGACTATATATATATATATATATATATATATATATGGTTGATATTTAATTCTTTTTAAACTTTTCATAGAATCTTAGAATCATACAATCACAGACTCATAGAATTGGAAGAAACCACAAGGGCCATTCAGTCCAAGCCCCTGCCATGCAGGAACACACAATCAAAGCTCCCCTGAATAGATGGCTATTCAGCCTCTGTTTAAAAACCTCCAAAGAAGGAGACTCCACCATACTCCAAGGGAGTAAATTCCATTGTTGAACAGTTCCTTCTGTCAGGAAGTTCCTCCCAATGTTGAAGTGGAATCTCTTTTCCTTTAGCTTCCATCCATTGTTCCATGCCCTATTCTCTGGAGCAGCTGAAAAACAGCTTGCTCCATCCTTAATGTGACACCCATTCAAATATTTAAACAGGGCTATCATATCACTGCTTAACCATCTCTTCTCTAGGCTAAATATAACTAGCTCTCTCTCTTCATTTTGTTTTAGATTAATCTTGTTTAAATTGTTGTAAGTCATCTTGAGTCTCATCTTGGGAGATTCAAATTTAATAAATAAGTTCTGATTGTTGTTGTTAGCTACACTCAAGTCAGTTGCACTGGCACAAAGAAGTCCGAATGCCATTTTTTGGATAACAAAATGGCCACAACTTTACAGTGTACAGTGTCTGAAACAATAACACAGGCACAAAAAAACTGTCTAAAAGCTCTATTTGCAAGCTGATATGACTTGCGTGTAGAAGGGGCAACAGAGTGCAGAATAGTCCTCTTGATCTCTGTCCTCCAAGGTTCTACAGATGGACTGGCACTGTCAAAGGCTGCGCTGCTGCTTCTGGAGCTAGCTCTCGAAACCTGTGAAACTGAAAACACGAAAGGGCATCTGCCAGGGGATTCAATAGGCCAGGCACGTGGTGTGCCTGGAACAACACATTGTATTTTAAACACTGTAATACCATAGATCTGACCAAAGCCATCGCCCTTGGTGACTTAGAGCTCTGTGAATTGATAACATGAACTACTGCTTGGTTGTCACACCAAAGTCAAACATTTTTCTGCACAAATTGCTTTGGCCAAAGATGAACTACAACCACAATAGGGAACAGTTCGAGAAAGGTAAGATCTCTTGTCAAACCGTTACTCACCTAAGCCTGAGGCTAAATCCCTGCTGCCCACTGCCTCTTCCAGTATACACCAAAATCATGGGCTCCAGATGCATCAGAATGAACCTGAAAATCTGCCTCTAGGAGCATTTCACTCCTCCAGAATGATACACCATTTAATTCATCAAAAAATGAATCCCAAATCTTCAGGTCCTCATGTATCCCACTGTTAATGCAGATGTGGTGATGCAGGGAAGACACTCCCCAGGTGGCATTGTATAGGCAAACACAAAAAGTCCATCCCGAAACTACCACTTTGCAAGCAAAATTCAACAAGCTTGTTAGAAATTGAAAGTCATGCAACGTGGCCTTATTCTTACCTCTGATTTCCCTTATGGGTTTGTTTATTAGGTCCAATTTCTCATTTAGGAGGTGGGATAAACCCTCGATTTTATCAAGCTCAATGCCCAGAAAGGTTAACCATGTGGCAGGGTGCTCCATCTTCTCATTAGCCAGAGGCACTCCCATCTCGTCCATCAAAATTTAAAAGTTGACGAAGCAAAAGGCCCCAGCAAACAGGAAGTCATCTAAATAATGTGTAATTGCAGAATTGCCAGACCTCTTCACCGCACACCAGTACAAGAAGGTACTAAATTTCTCAAAAGCCAAGCAAGAAATGGAACAACCCATTGGCATCACCTTATCAAAATAGTACATTCCCTCAAATTTGAAGCCCAGCAAGTCAAAATCTTCAGGGTGTACCAGAAGTAGCCTGAAGACAGATTTTATATCACATTTGGCCAAAAGAGCTCCCTTGCCCAAGGTTCTAACCATTTGCACTGCTGAGTCAAATGATGTATAATTCACAGATGCCAACACTGGGTCAATAGCATCATTCACAGACTCCCCTTTGGGGTAAGAAAGATTGTGAATTAAATGATACTCGCCTGGTGTCTTCTTGGGAACCACACCCAGCAGTGACAACCATAATGTTGGCATTGGCAATTGTTTATGGGGCCCAGATATCCTCCTTGCTGCCAGCTCTTTTGCCAGCTTGTCCCTAACAATTCCCGGTAACAACCTCACTGAATGTGCATTAGATGCAAAATGATAAACTCTTAAACCAGAATATGGAATGTGAAAAACATATGTAAAACCATCAAGTAAATACTGGGCAGAATCCCGCTTAGGAACACACACACCCAACCAAACAGTTAAAACATCCAACTTAATGGGTGTTGGTGCTTTTATCTCCAGCTGGGGATGCCTGAGGGGTGGCTCCAGCTCTGGTCCGCTTACTTTTGAAGCAAGAAGTGCTGGGGTGATTCCCTCCACAGGTACTGCAGCGGTGTTCAAACCTGCAGGTCTGCCGCCTACACTTACCTGCATTAAACTCCCAACAGACTCCTGGTAGTCTCTTTTCCCTTGTGCCAGGCCTTGCATACTGCCCTCTCAGCTGAGTGACCATAGGCACGAAGCCGTTGTCACACCTGCTCAAAGGGGAGGCACCAACTATCACATCCGCCCATAGCTCAACTTGTACGTGCTGCCATGAAATGGAATGATCCAAAGTGGCATGCATCTGAAACTGCTTGTCATACTGAAGCCAAGCAGACCCTCTCGAATTAAAGTGAAAATTAGTATATGCCTTTATCATTATCTCCTGATACTTGGATAAATCC
>JAIPUX010001880.1:2657221-2671015 GCA_020142125.1 Phrynosoma platyrhinos | reverse complement strand
GCCGCAGGCCCACCGCACAAGGCCAAATAGGCCTTAAAGTCACGAGGCCAGCAGTGAAAGGTACAACTTACCTCGAATTGAGGCTAAAACTAAAATGCCCGGGTCGAGAGGACACCACACCGTGTGAGTCCTCCAAGTATATGTACTTCTCTCGGCCACAGTAGGGCCTGTTCTCAGGCCCCAGGCCAAGTACAGCCCACCATGTGAGTCCTCCACAAACCGGAGGACAGCCGTGGCCCTAAGGGAGCGGCCTGGCGTGATCCCTGGGAGCCAGCGAAGTGTAACAGCCCCCCATGTGAGTCCTCCACAAACCGGAGGACAGCCGTGGCCTTAAGGCCGCGGCCTGACATGATCCTTGGGAGCCGGCGAGGTGTACAATGCGGCAGCAGCCGCGCCCATCCAGCCGCCCACCAAGCGTGGGCCCTCAGTGCTGGCCAACCAGGCCTCAAAGCCAAGAGGCCCGCAGGTGCAACCGCACCCAAAGAGCATCACTTCGACCACAGGAGGGCCCACTCTCAGGCCCCAGGCCACCACCAAACTACGGGCCCGCCTTGCAATGAGGCGAAACAAAGGCCCGGATCCCATCTGCAGATGAGCAAGGTGCTCTCCGCGGTTGGGAAGGAGAAAAATGGGCCTGCCAAGTAAGGCCCAAAGAAAAAAGCACGGACAAGCAAGGTGCTCCTTGCTTGTCCGGAGCTAAAGTGGCTGCTGCCACGAGGCAGCACGAGGCTTTATAGCCCTGCAAATCTCACGGCGAAATCTCGCAAGACTTCAAATCTCGCGAGACCTCAGCCGCGAGATGATCCCCATTGGCCAGGCTGACCAGAAGAGGCGGGCCTTCCGGTCCACCTGGCCAATCATGCGTCTATGCTCTTTTAAGGCAGACGCAACAGAAGGCCCCCTCCCAACTCATCGGGGGGGGGGGTCTTTGTCAGGATAGAGGATATAGTGTCACCGATATATAGTATAAAATTAAGCTAGCAGCTTGTGTGGCTTCAGGAGCCAATTCTCTGTGTCTGCAACCCTTTGGAGACTAAGGGCCTTGGCAGACGGAGGCCCCAGAGACGCCACGGGTCGGAGCGCCGGCAGAGCTCAGCCTCCGCACCGCGGCGCTCCTGCAGCGAATCTAAAAGGAGCTCCAAATTGGCGCTCCTTTTAGATTTCAGGGAAAGTGCGCCCTAAAAGCGGTGGGCGCACTTTCCCTGACTCAAATGCCACGGCGTGTCCTGTCGCCGCAGCGTGAGGTCATCCCCGGAGCGCCGGCTGTGCGAAGGGCCAGCGACTCCGAGGGCGACCTTGGGAAGAGAAAGGGGCGCCGCTCGTGCAGCTGCCCCTCCTTTTCTGGGCCCGGAAGACGGCTCAATTAGCCGTCTGCCGAGGCCCTAAATGAGCTGTCAAAAATACAAAAAGGGGAAAGAAAGAAAGAAAGAAAGAAAGAAAGAAAGAAAGAAAGAAAGAAAGAAAGAAAGAAAGAAAGAGGAAAAACTTGCAAGAGGCCAGAAGCCCTTTTCTGGTTTTCGTCTACTTTCGTATTTTTTTAAGTATAATTTTTATTAATTTTTAAAAGTAAAACACAAAGACTTAGGGCAGGGGTAGGCAACCTTTCCCCTTTAAGGGCCGAGGGACTTCAGCTCCCAGAATCCCAGGAGCTATTGGCCAACATGGTTCTATTGGCCAACATGGCTGAGGCTTCTGGGAGGTGAAGTCCCTCAGCCCTTAAAGGGGAAAGGTTGCCTACCCCTGACTTAGGGCCTTTGCAGACTGCTAGAAATAGTGCAAATTGAGTCCACTTTAAGGGTTAGGGTTAGGGTTAGGGAATCATGGGAACTGTATTTTATTGTGGCACTAGAGCTCTCTGACAGAGAAGGCTCATTGTCTCAGGAAAAAAAACAGTTCCCATGATTCCCTAGCACTAACCCTAACCCTTAAAGTGGACTCAATTTGCACTATTTCTGGCAGTCTGCAAAGGCCCTTAGACACATACAATAACTGAGAGCACTAAAGGGTGTTGCAGACTGCCAGAAATAGTGCAAATTGAGTCCACTTTTAGGGTTAGGGTTAGTGCTAGGGAATCATGGGAACTGTATTTTATTGTTGCACCAGAGCTCTCTGACATAGAAGGTTCAATGTGTCAGAAAAAAAACAATTCCCATGATTCCCTAGCACTAACCCTAACCCTAAAAGTGGACTCAATTTGCACTATTTCTGGCAGTCTGCGACCCCCCTAAAACAGACAATGAAAGATATACAAACTACATCCTCTCCCTCAGCTCCCTCCCATCCTAAAAACAAATAACAAATAACAAAAGTCTCCCTGCCTATTCTCTAGTTGGTCTCCCAAATAATATTATTTCTCCCCATTAATCTTTTATTTTCCTCTTTTACCATAACTATTTACCATTATAGTAAACCACATTCCTTTTATTAACACATTTATTCAGAAAAAAATATATAAAAAGGGGGGGGGGTTTGCCTAACTATCAAATCTAATAATGCTAATATCTTATTTGTTTAGCGTATTCTATAAAAGTTTTCCATTTCCAAAACCCCTCACCGTTCTTCACCAGTGGTGGATGGAATGGCTGCCTATAACCTAAACACAGCCCTCATTTAACAGCACCTTTAGTTTGCTAGAGCAGAGTTGGCAATATGCAGCCTGGAGCTGATGTCTAGCCCTGACACCTTAAGTGAATATCCAGTTTCTTGGACTCAGTTCCATACTATGTTGTTGTTTTTAAGGACTTGAATCCCTGCCCTCTTCTCATTAAATATAATATTGCCAACAGTTGTTTTTACTTTCAGTAGCACTTTCAATTATTTTCAAAATATTATACCAGTGTGTTTTTGATAGGAAGCTAAAATAGAAAAAAACTTTATATAACAAAAATACTTTTAAATATTGAAGTAATTAGGTAGAATTAGTACTTTTCCCACATGGCACAGTTGTCAGAAAGCCCCACCTATTAGTCCATGCTAGGACCTATTTGGGTGTAGGATAACAACAATATTATAATGAATTGCTTGAATTTAAAAAGAAAATGCACAAGACTCCCCAAATTCCTAATTTCAACTGTTTGCTAATCAAGCAGTTTTAATAACTGAATAGTCCTGAAACCTCACTGTGAACACACATACATTCCAATCGTGTGAATAACTGTATTGGTGTAAAGATCAAGTATTCATGTACACAAATTAATGTTATGGGTGAAAAAAACTCATAGATCAACAACTCTGTGCATGCATGTACACTGACTGAACCTCTGTTGAATATCATGTGCAAATAAGTTAATTCTGATGGAGAATATCTATAAATATGGCAACCAGGAGGGAGGTGCTAAGCACATATAGAAGGATATGCAGTTAGCATCAGCTAAAGGTAAAGGTAAAAGTAGTCCCTTTACATGAATGTCTAGTTGTAACCGACTATAGGGAGCAATGCTCATCTCTGTTTCTAAGCCGAAGAGCCAGCATTGTCTGAGGACTGTTCTGGTGGTCATGTGGCCAGCATAACTGCACCAAATGCTATTACCTTCCCACTGAGAAGTGGTACCTATCTACTTGCATTTGCATACTTTTGAACTGCTAGGTTGGCAGAAGCTGGGACTAGTGACAGGAGCTCACCCAAACATGCAGCACTCAATCATCAGAATTGGCATCTTAACCACTAAGCCACCGCATCCTGCATTAATTCACACACATTCTTCACCTGTTTGGATTAATGCCACACAAATAGTTAAATGAGTAGCAGGAAGAGGCCAAGAAAGAGAGAGAAAAGGAGGATTTATAAATTTATTCAAAAGGCTGGGTTTTATGTTTCTTTCCATGGTACTGTACTCTGTGAAACAAAACTGGCAGTCATGGCCCCCCTTTATTTATTTATTTATTTATTTATTTACATTTATATTTATTTGGCATATTTATACCCTGCTCTTCAGCCACAAAGGCTCTCAGAGCAGTTTACAAATGGTTAATTAGATGGTTCCCTGCCCCCAAGCTTACAATCTAAAAAATACATGACATAAAAGGAGAAGGGAATGGCAGTGGGGAATGGTACCAGGCCCAGCAGTTCTTCTGGGCCTGACTCTCTCCCCCTGAGGCCGAATGGTATCAGATGGACTTGAGCAGGGGTAGGCAACCTTTCCCCTTTAAGGGCCGAGGGACTTCAGCTCCCAGAAGCCTCAGCCATGTTGGCCAATAGTTCCTGGGATTCTGGGAGCTGAATTCCCTTGGCCCTTAAAGGGGACAGGTTGCCTACCCCTGGACTTGAGGGAGGGCTCTTCTTCTTAGTCTAGGCTAGGCCGATGGAGCTGTCCCATTAATATAATGCTATAACCATGTTTAATTTGAATAAAACAATCAGCACCATACCTTCCCCAATGGATTCAAGTTTATTGTACTTCAGGCTTTTTACTGATTTATGAATACTAGGGCATGATAGGTCATGTGAATTCTTAAGTAACACAGAATCCTCATTCAATTAAATATTTCTGACTTCAAAAGGGTACAGAGAATATTTAAGTTGACAGATTTCACAGTGAGCAAAACAAGTTGAGTAATGTTTCCTTTTGCATGAACCAAATCAGGCCAACTCTTGCCCTTACTAGAGAACTCAAAATTGTGTCTTCAGTTTATTTGTTAAATACCTATTATTTTTATTTAATATTCATTATTAAATACCTATGCATACTCTGAGGTTGTGTAACTGAGGCCACACTCCTGTTCATATATCCCCAGGAGTAAGCCTCTGGGAATTCATTTGACTTCACATCTAGAGAGACATGGAGAGAATTGTGCTGTGAGTCTAATCCTTTGCTAAAATTGTGCAACGCACCTTCACAGCACACTTGTGGGGACTTGGAATGATGAAAATGGTGATAAAATCCACCCAGTTTGTAATGCATTAGCAGAATTGGTTTTACAGGAGCATGGAACTTAATGTTTCATTATAGAGACTTTCTTCCCTCCTTCTCTCATTATTTAAAAATGCTTTCCACTATAGGGACAAATGATGATAATTTTATTAGCCTGCTGCCTAATTATTCCTCACCACTGCAATACCTCTGTGGAAAGATCATGATGTAACATCCCTCCAGAGCCACTGTTGGAGAACACATGGGTAACCTCATATCCCATCAATGCTTGGGAAAGGACACTATAGCATGACTCACCATAACTAATGATGTAGTGCCCTTTTCCAAACATTGATGGATATGAAGTCAACCATGTGTTCTCTAACAGTGGCTCTGGAGGGATGTTAAATCATGATCTTCCCACAGAGGCATTGCAGTGGTGAGGAATAGCTAGGCAGCAGGCTACCACAGAGGTATATCATGGGTGGGGACAGGGGAATGACCTCAATCCACAATGTAGAAGTTGCAATGGAACAGGAATTTTTCAGTTTCCTGACTGGGGTCAAATGTGGAGTTTCCAATATCTCAAAAAACTTCTGTAGGAAGCAAAATGGCATGTTAAAAGTTGCCACAATTTGTGGGATTTTTTTTTTGGTTCATAAAACTAGATAAACTACACTTTTTGAAAACAGAATTTGTCTGAAAAAACTGCAAGTTTTCTATAAAAATGCTCAAAGTGTTTTCACTATCACAGAAGATAGTGAAGAGAGATCTTGTAGCACCTTTGAGACTAACTGAAATAAAGAAATTGGCAGCATGAGCTTTCATAGATTTCAGGGCCTCTACAGATGGCGCTTTGCACTGTCCTGGAGGCAGGGAAGGGGAGGGGCAGCCACACACTGGGCTCCCCAACCCCATGCTGAAAATGTCATCATGGCATATGCTGTTCCACATGGCACGCACCGTCAGGATGTCATCAGGGTGCAGCGTTTTAATGCGCTGTGCCAGAAAAGGTGCAAAAGAGCCACACAGCAGCTCTTCAGTCTCCCTTTTTGCCACCTGTGAAAGGAACGGAGTTTTGGCACTCCTTTCTAGGCAGCAAAAGGGAGGATCAGGGCCGACACACCTGACAGCCTTGGCCTTGATCCTACATTTCCTGGGGCTGCTGAAGGCCACTCATCTGCAGTCTACTTACTCAGATGCATTTGAAGGATAGTGAAGATAGTCTGAGAGAGTGAAAAACCTTTACCTGCTTACATTGTTTCCAATGATGAAACTGGGAAAAGTGCAAACAATGTGAAGAAATTAGGTGTAATGCAAACTTGACTTTGGGGAATTTATAATTAGCTCAAAAATAGTAAATAGGATCCAGCCCATTGTATGCAGGGGGCTAGAGGGAACAATTCCTGCAGAAGCAGTATTTGTCCAACAGAATGGTACTTTTATTAAAAGAGAAAAATAAATCAATAAGTAAACACACACATATACAGAGAATCAAACATACAAAAACACCCTAACATATATACACACACACAAGAACTCAGGGTAACTTGGGGGGGAAGCAGATGGGCGGACTTGGGCAGCCCCGGGAAGCTGCGCTGCGGGGCCGAGGTATCCCTACACTTCGGCCCCGTGGCATAGTTTCGCTGCCCCTGAAAGGAGCGCTAAATTGGTGCTCCTTTCACAAGTCGCCGAAGGTATGCTGCAAAAGGCTGTGGCGCACCTTTGGCGACTCTTCCACCGCAGCATGTGCAAATGCTGCGGCGGGAGGTCCTCCTCAGAGCGCCAGCCATGCGGAGGGCCAGCTGCTCCAAGGATGACCTAGGGAAGGGGTTGGGGCACTGATTGTGCAGCTGCCCCTCCCCTTCCCTGCCCCCAAAACGGCTCAATTAACCGTCTGCTTAGGGGGTTGGATAGGAATTAGAAGGCTTTCTAATGGTGATAGTTGCCTGAAAGGAGCCTGGTCCAGTGATGAATGAAGAGGTAAACTCAACCATTATGACAGGAAAAGTACAAAGAATAGAGCTGAGAACTGTAGTTAGAGCTCACAATGGCAGGCATCATGACATCTATCCAGTCCTCCCTCTTTCCTAAAATTTTGGGAGGAAGCATTTATACCCTTAAGACTAGGCTGAGGCAAAGAGTTACTATTGTATATCAAATGATTCCAATGCTTTACTTTGAAGTAGAAAATTTTCAAAAGGGGGAGATAGAATGCTGATGCTATCTCACTTTTTCAGCTGGACACATCCTGACTGGCTCATAAATATTTTAGGTGTTAATGTCCTGCTTTACAGCTTCTATGCCTGGCCTTTTTGATCTGCAAATGGTTGTAAATGCAGATTCAACTCGGTTTGGAGTGCCTATGTGAGGCTCAACCTTGAGCCCATGATTTTCAGCATAGGGCTGTGTCAGAGACCCAAGAAGTCTTGATATCAAAACCAATCAGAACCACTAATCGTAACATAGGGATGGAATGGAAATTAATCTATTTCTCAGTTGTGGTTGAATTTGGAGTTCCTGACCCCTCAAGAAACTTACAGAGGAAGAGAAATGGCATGTCAAAAGTTCCCACAAATATTTTCCATGCTTCTATGAAACTTTCATAGAAGAAAAACCTGCACAATTTCCCTTGTTTATGGAGGTGAAAAGTCTCAGAAGAGTGCCCAGAAGCTATGAATGAAAACAGTTTCATTGATCTTGACATCTGTTGAGAATCTAAAAAATTGAGATTTATCATCCCTATGCAGAAATGAAGGGATGGGGGAAGTAAGTGAGTCCTGAATTCCTAAATATTTTCTCCATTCCACCTCTGAAAATTTCTTCAAGTATTGCCCCACCTTTAGAGCTAGATATGTTCTCAGTTTTTTGGAGACATTCTTGGCATCCTGTCTTCAAAACCATTGAAGCATGAAAAACTGTTGGCATATTTTTAAAATGAATTTAATTTTTTTAATGCTTTTTTCACTGAGTAAAGTGTATTTATGCTCATTTTTTGTCCAAATGTATACATTAGTCATGAGCATTTTAAATGCTTATGAGCTTAGGGAGGTTTTCTGCACAATATTTTTCTTCTAGAAGCTTCACAAACTGAAAATGAATAGACAAGGTGTTTTGTTCCATTAACAGTCTAGGAAAGTATGAAACAGGTATTTCCTAACAGAAATGAAAATTTGATGAATTTTTTTTCATCCCTCTTTAAAAGCAGTGATTAAAACTCTCAAATTTGCACTTAGAATTTAGTCTATGGAAAGCTAAGATGCATCATACTATAAGCACAATGTTAAAAGCAATCCAGAAGAACAAAGAGTTGGATCATTTACACAAAGTATCTTTGGCAATTAATGAATGAATAAATTAATACATCACAAATTTACAGAATGGAACTTCATTTGCTCACAACTGCAGTTCTCTTATGACATCATAAATACTGAATGAAATGCTATCCCTTATTTTCATGAATTAATGTAAGGACCAGTGGCATTGTTGCCTTTTTTGTGTGACAAGTAACATTTACTCATTTCATAACATTTTACGGAAAATTTGAGGGTATTTGGTTCCAATTTTAAAATTTCAACAGTTTTTTTAAGGAAAAAAATTACTAATTCATTACTTGCAAGGCAACAACTATCATGTTATTTTTCCTCCTGTTACATTAAGCTAGTGGGCCAACTCCCCAGCAGAGATGCCTGAGTTGTTTAGTCTACAGATTCTGACTTGAGCTGGCCTAATCTACCAGCCTCGGCAGATGACTAATAAAGTCATCTCCGAGGCAAGGAAGAGGAGGGGCAGCCACACGAGCGGCACCCCTTCCTCCTCCCGAGGTTGCCCTCGGAGCTGCCAGCCCTCCGCATGGCCGGCGCTCCAGGGGCAACCTCCCGCTAGAGCGTCCGCACACGCTGTGGTGGAAAAGCCAGGGAAAGTGCGCCCTACGCGTTTAGGGCACACTTTCCCTGACTTCTGAAAGGAGCGCTATTTTTGCGCTCCTTTCAGGGACGCTGCTGGTGTGCTGCGGTGCGGAGGCTGTGGTCCCACGACGCACCATCCCAGGGTGTCTCGGACGCCCTGGTCTGCTTCCCCCCTACATCTCCTGGACTAAAGAGCAGATTTGATTTTAAGTTATATGATGAATTTTATACTTTCTTAAATTTCCGATGCAGTACTGATTTATTTAAAAATTGAAAGATATCAGAGAAACTATATTTTAGTGGTGCAGTTTTATTAGAAAATATGTTTAGATATAATCATTTTTAGAGATGATCTATTTTAAATAATCAAATTTAAATATATATTTAAACACAGAGATTAGTGAGAAGAGAGTTTATGGTTCAACATGTGGAAGAGTAACATAGACATTTCATCCACCTCACTTTCTAGGCTCAATGAATTAATTATTTGTCTAGTACCCCACAAGATGCAGAAACTTTATTTTAAAAATACATTTCATGTTCTGCCACTCATCTTGTTAACAAATGTTTGACATTTCTTGGCTGAACATTTAAAACCCCATTTTAAGTTGTAAACACAGCTAATGTATTTGTTGTAAGAACATTTTGCTATTAATGAAAAAGCTCCATTAAACTTTTATTAAAGTGTTAATGGTTACATCTTTGCCTTTAATACCTTTCTTCTTCATTTTTTCTACATTTTTTTTATTTAGTATGTCCTCAGGTAGGGACACATCAAATTCTTCAATAAACTTCAAGTCAAGATTACAGGAAGTAAGTGACTGTATAGAACAGTTATCTCACTGCTTTATATTAAAGTTCAATCCCTCTTAATTTCAAGCTACAGTGGTTAGATACTCTACTGTAAGCAGTCTTTAACAGGAAGCTACAACTCCTAGCAACCCTAGCCAACATAGCCAATGTTGGGAACTGCAGTCCAGCCACATCTGAAAGGCCATATCCTTTCCATACAAATGTCAATTGACTGATATGGCACTCATGCCATTAAACAAAGAATGTTCAAAAATATTTGAAAAAAAAAGATCAACAATGTGTTTTTCAAGGGCCAGGAAGTCTTAACCAGGACAAACCTGATAAGAATCTTCATCTGGTTGTATTATTTTCTGTACAGAAAAGCCTGGATTTTTTTTTTTTTTTTTTTTTTTTTTTTTTTTTTTTTTTTTTTTTTTTTGCATATCTGCAAATGTGCTCTTATGTAACTTTTATGCAGAATAGCTAATCAGAAACCTCACAGATTGTGAAGGCTTTCTTACAATGGGGAAAAAAATTAAAATTACTAATTGCTTACTTCAAGGACGAAATGGGTCAAGAATTACATAGCTTCCAACAAACACCAGAACCATGATTTAAGTGTAAAGGATGCATAATGTTCATATTAGATCTGAAACATATTCAAATCAGAATGGAAAGAAATGGAGAAATGTGAAAGCAGCACAAAAGATCAATTTGCCCTTTTTATTTTTCTTTATTTTTATTTTTCCAAAACCTAACAGGCAATAAAATAGAACAGCCTACCCATTATTTCAGTTCTATCTGTGTTCCAGAAGACTGGAGTGGGCAAAACTGAACTTACAGAGTGGGTCTCTTTATGCCTACCATGAAATGGGATACCCCTCTACTTCCAAGAGGGCAAAGGTCTCTTATTTTGTTCTGGATATCCAAGTGCAGGGAAGATGCTGTCTCATTAGGCACCAAAATTAGCTTGTGATTGTCACTTGAAAGCTGGTGGTTACTTCTTTGGACACTCAAAAATTCAGGTCTTTTTTGTTGCTGCTCTGCTGCTGATACTGCTATTTTATTTTGTGATTGTTCCATTGTATTTAATTAAACTTTTAATTACATTTTAATGTAGTTACAAACTGCCTTAAGCACTGAGTCATTCTGAAAAATAGCATGAAAGTATAATTTTTGGAGAATGAAAGACTATTGCTAGGTATATAAAAATACACTGGTAAGAAATCTTTTTCAATATATCAATAGCAATAGTTCTTCATTTTCAAAGTTGGTTGTTGTTGTTTTTTAGAATTATCTGTATATAGACATAGCTATGCATCAAACTAATTTTGAAGTCTACAGGTCAGGTGGTCAAAACAATTCTAAACCAAAAAGCCAAAGGGCTGATCCACTCTTTAACACATTTGAATTCCAACTGCCTATACATGTTAGAGAGAACCTTTTTTGTGCTGAAGTAGTCTCTAGACAAAATTGAACTATCATCTAATGGCAATGGTTGTGCCCTAGAATAGTTGTTCATGGAAGCTACTAGAATGGAGACAAGCTAGATCCAGCACCAAATGTTACTGTTTCAGAGAAAGAGATGTGTTTGATTGAACTGATTAAAAACAATGACCATAATGCCATCAAATTTATATGTAAGCAGAAAAGTGTTAGGAAACTCTAATACTATCCCATTAAGCTTCAAAAGAGGGAGGTGGTAAAAAGATAGTTGAGAGGAAAGGTCAAAAGGGTAAAATATCTCTATGATTCTTGAGGCCTACTCAAAAACACCTCAATAAGAAGCTTAACTAAAATATATACCATAGATCAGCAAGAGAAGTATGAAATCTGAGAGGTCACTGCCACAGCTTAATGAGCACTGTGAAGGAAATTCTTACAAATAAAAATGCTTTCAAGAGAAACTGGGAATCTTATCTAAATGAGGTAAACTTAAAAGAATACAAACATGCACAAAGAAAATGCAAAATGAACATCAGGGATTTAAAAAGGAGTTTAAGAAGTAAGGCCCCCCCCAAAATTATCTCATACCATAACCCATTACTACTATATTTCACTAACAGTAAGTTTTAATATAAGTGGAGACTCAAGGAAAATCTGCTTTTGGAAGATGTAATGATCCAAGATGCCAAAAAAGCATTAAAATTTCTTTAATGAAAATTTGAATAAAGGTACACCAGTACAAATAGTGTGGGAAGCTTCTAAAGCATTTATGAGAGGATTCTTCATACAAAAAAATAGAGAAAAATAAGGAAAAGGAGAAAAGGAAAAACAATTCCAAGATGCTATAAGTAAGAAAGAAAAAGAATTGAAAACTTACCCCTGGGATAAAAAGATAGATCAAGAACTAAGAATGCTCAAAAAATGACTAGATATGAAATTGTTACAAGAAATTGAGAAAAAAACTAAAATTTTCTAAACAAATTTTTTTTGAACATTCAACAGACCTGGAAAATGGTTAGCCTATAATTTGAGAAAAGAGCAGGAGAAAAATTTGATATTAAACATAAAAGGGAAAGGTGTAATTATAACTAGTCAAAACAAAATTAAACATATGTTCCATAACTAATATTCAGAATTATTTAAGAAAGAAACTATGACAAAAGAACAAAAAGAGGAAATGTTAGAATATCTAGAGAAGGAGAAAATACAGATTACAGATGACCAAAAAAGAGAATTAGATGCTCCAGTCTCAATAATGGAAGTAACTGAAGCTATCAAAAAAACGAAAATAAGAAAGGCCCCAGGACCAGATGGCTTCACGGCCAGATACTACAAATCACTGGAAGATAGTTTATTACTACCCTTGCATAAAGTTATATCTAATTTAAGCATAAATACCAAACCTAAGTCATGGAGGGAAGCCTTAATAACATTGATTCCAGAAGAAGATAAAGATAATTTAGAAAATAAGAATTACAGACTAATCTCTTTATTAAATCTGGACTATAAAATATTTATGTTAATTTTAGCGAAAAGACTTAAAAGAATATTAAAAGAGTGGATCCAAGAAGACCAGGTGGGATTTTTTACCAGGGAGACAAACAAAAGATAATTTAAGAATAGTTTTAAATTTACTAGAATTCTATGAAAAACATAACCAAAAAAAAAAAAAAAAAACAAACAAAAAACAAACAAACAAACAAAAAAACCCAAAAAAACTGACCATGGTCTTCCTGGATGCAGAAAAGGCATTCAACAATGTCAATTGGTAATTTATGATGGCACTGATAGAAAAAATAGGGATAGGTCAAAACTTCATATTTTGGATAAAGGCAATTTACAGTGACCAAATGGCTAGAATTATTATAAATAGAGAAAAGACACCTGAAATTAAAATAAGTAAGGGTATGGGACAAGGATGTCCTTTATCTCCTTTGCTCTTCCTAATGGTAATTGAAATATTCTTAAGAAAAATAAAGAATGATGCTCAAATCAGAAGTCTATCAATAAAAGGGTATGCATATAATGTTAAGGCTTTTGTAGATAATATAGGGCTATGCAGACAGGAAGGAAAAGGTGACCTAAAGTTGCCTTTTCCCTCAGCTGCAGCAACCACACTGCCTGTCCTGAGGTTGCCCTAAATGGGGACAGAGCAACCGCACTGGAGGAGTCAATGCAGCTTTTCTGAGGCTGCACTGAAGACCCAGCAACTGCTCCACCAGCCCCAAGGATGCCGCAAGACGGAGCAAGTGCATGGGCAAGCAACAGCTTCTTTAATTTTTTTTGTTCTCTCAAATGCATGCACACATGCACAGGAACATCTCACCACACCTCTGCAGGAAAACATCCCTATGCAACTGCACAGGACCTGTCATAGGCTAGTATACAGTCTGTCACTCTCTGTACTCAGATTGTTGGGGGGCAATCAGCTCACAGTTGTAAACCACTTAAAGTTCCCATGCACGATATGAAGCTGTATATAAATGAAGCTGCTTTGCTTTGCTTTGCTGTGTACAAAGGTGACTAAAGTCCAGCATCCCTGTGTACCTCTACAGGACCTCTTATAGAGTGGTATACAGTCTGTCATTTTGTCTGTACAAAGGTGACTGAAGTTTGGCATTGCTTTGCACCTGCACAGGTTCTGTCATAGATCCACAGATCATGCAAGGATTCGCTGACCTCTGCTTCAAGGAATGGGTGCAGTAGACAGGTGCCAGTGTCTGATTATGCCACCCTTGGGGGAAAGGAACAGGAACAGGTTTGTCAACTGAAAAGACACTCCATCATCCTCCACAAAA